>SZWC01033776.1:2500-19160 GCA_023375785.1 Penium margaritaceum | reverse complement strand
TCTCTCTCTCTCTCTCTCTCTCTCTCTCTCTCTCTCTCCCTCCCTCCCTCTGTCTCTCCCACCTCCCTCTCTCCCTCCTTCCCTCCTGTTGATAGTGTCAAACTGTCCACTTAGCAAGGATGGTGGCGCCATGGATCCATGGCGACATGGAGATCAGAGGACAAGAAACCCTTATTTGTGGAAGACGGCTTCTTAGCACTGCTGTCGTTGGCGTGACAATACAAGACGGCCAGCTAACTCACTAGCACACACAGGTGGAGGTGGGAACAGCAAGGGGTTGGCTAGGGATACAAACACAAGTGTTAGAGGCTGCAAATGTTGAATTGTGCAGAGAGATATAACAAATGAGGCCTGGACAACCTAAATAGTGTCACGGACGTAGTGGATGCACACACACGCGGCGCACAAGGGCGATTTTTTCTAGCAGGACAAAACAGAGGCAAAAACACAATTTTGGCCATAACTCCCCGCAGACACGTCCAAACGACGAGCCCTTTAAACCAGAACGGCTGCATCGACAAGATCTACATCCTGATAAGCTGCACGCCTATGTGTTGTCCCACAGCACGAATCTAAAAGAACAAGAGTTTTCTGGGCGTCCGTCGTCGCCGGCCGCCGATCTTCTGCCACCGTCGCCAGTCTCAGGGATCTGCACGTGAATGGACATGAGCCGAGGGGTCACCGTAAGCCCCGTACGACACACACAACAACACTCCCCCATGACTGGAGGGCGAAACACGTCCATGCACATGTAGACACTAACGCTATACAGAGCAGGAAACGCACAGCCGCAGCAGGCAGCAAGCACAGCACACGCAAGGTGGCACATGAGGAATCAACATGCAACAGGGATGGGGCGATGTCCCACGGAACGAGTGGCCGCATTAAACTTCGAACGACTTAGATCCTTGGTCAGAAAATCTGCGCACTGCCTGTCAGAGCCCAAGTGGTCGACTCGGATCTCACCACGATAAACCAGATCACGCACAAATTGTTGCTCGACATTGATGTGCTTTGTGTGTGCATGGAACACACCTGAGTTCTTGGCGATGGCCTCCGCGCTCATGTTGTCACATTGGAGGACCACGGGGGGAATGGACTGACGCAGTTCACGCAACAGACGGACGAGCTAGACACACTCTGCTACACCGGCGCCTAGAGCAATATACTCTGCCTCAGCAGTGTTGCGTGCAATACAGCCCTGCTTCCCACTTCGCCAGGACACTGCAGTGCCTCCAATAAGAAAGACGTAGCCGGTGTGGCTCTTGCCATTTGGACTCCACGCCCAATCACTGTCTGTGTACCCATCGAGCACAACGGACACTGTTCGCGAAAGCACAGGCCGAAGCGTGTGGTGGACAGGATGTACCGCACACATCGGACCGCGGCCTCCAGTGTTCGCTGGCGCGGAGCCTGCGAGAACTGGGCGAGCAGGTTGACAGTGAAGGCAATGTTGGGCCGTGTCGTGGTGGCCAAGTACATGAGCCAGCCGATGACTCGCAGGTACAGGGTCACATCGACTGGCTCCCCCAGATCACCTGGGTCATCCACCTTCAGGGCGGCCTACCCCTCAGGGGTCATGGGCGTGGAGGCCGTGCGGACGGCAGCGAGGAGGTCGGCAAAGCGCTCCCCCACAGTCTCCGTGTAGCGTCCCTGATGGACACGGAGTGTGCGATGGACACGGTCACGCATGATCTCCTCCCTAAAAAAGACAGAGTTCTCACCAAGATCATTCATCTTGTAGGTCAAGGAGAGAACGGCCTTGGCAGCGTTCAGTGCACCCAGGTCGGGCGAGGAGATCAGAATATCGTCCACGTAGACGAGGATGGCAGCGAGCGGTGCTGGGGACTGTGAGAGGAACATGGATGGGCCAGCATCACTCTGAACGTACCCAGTGCATCTCAGCGTGCCGGTGATCTCCTGATTCAAGCAGCGAGGTGACTGTTTCAGGCCGTACAAGGCCTTCCGCAGCCGGTACACGCGCCCGGTGCCATCCTCAAAGCCGGGTGGCTGGACCATGTAGATCTCCTCCTCAAGGTCCCCGTTCAGGAACGCGTTATTGACATCCATCTAAGGGAGTTCCCAGTCGTGTTGTGCCACCTGGCTCAGCAGCGTGAGCGTGGTCGTCATCCGGCCAACAAGAGCAAAGGTCTCGGTGTAATCCGTGCTAGGGACCTCAGAGAATCCCTTTGTTATCAGGCGCGCCTTGTAGCGCACCACAGTGCCGTCTGGGTTTAGTTTCTTGCAGAGAACCCACCTGGCCTTGATGGCCTTGCGGTTCTTCGGCAAGTCCACCAGCTCAAAGACGTCGTGCTCTTGGATGACATCGAGCTCAGCCTGGCAGGCAGTGCGCCATTGCTCAGCGTTGCGGGCCGACAAGGCCTCAGGCAGACTGGTGGGGTCGCGAGACAGCACTGGTGCACTGCGTGTAGCCAAGGCATACGCCGCAGAGGGAGGGTCAACCGTCACCATGGACTCAGCGGCGTCACGAGCAAGACCGTGCTCATGAGCAAGAATTGCTATACCAGTGGCACAGCCAGGGTGAACCTCAACGAGGCCGCGAGCACTCACGCCAAGGACCTTCATGCCCCGATCACTGCTGACGACGCTGCATGTGGGGCGTGGGCGGAGACGTCCACCGGGTGCCCGTGTGTAAGGGTCCGACGGGACATGAGCAGTGGGTGCTGCTAACTCACATGCCGGTGTGGACTGCGCGGCAAGCGCGCCACTCGAGGCTTGTGTGGTCTCAACCGCCTAGGGTGGGCCCACGGCAAATACAGGCATGTCCGCGGCTGGAGGAAGGGACGTCTCAGAGTCATACACGAACGCGGATGCATGATCCAGATAAGACTCAGCTGCGGCGGCAGGTGTAGGATCAAGCAGAGCCTCAGACGCGGAAGCAGACTCGGATACAGGCGAGAGCGGATAGTCGGGGACAGAGGAGCAAGCCGTAGATGGGGCGGGGATGGGGGTGCCGGTGGGCACAGCCTCTGAGGACAGCCCCTGGGGTGTCGACGACAGAGTGACCGTACTGGACGGGGTCACTGTGCCAACCGTGCCAGGAGCCTCCCCCACACGACGAGGACCGGTACACCCAGGAGCATGAGCAGCACACAGAGCGTGGATGCGGGCAACATCGCGTAAGGCAAGATGCTTGAAGAAGAGAGCATCACGGGACTCCACGATGCAGCGTCGCTCAGGGTCCCAGGACCACCAGGCCTTCGACCGCGGGCGACGCCAACAAACACAGAGATGCGGCCCCGCGGAGAGAGCTTGCTCCCCTGCTGCTCCAGAGTGAACCAGACGCAGGCAAGGGAGCCCCTGTCACGGGCCAGGCACAGATCCGCGCGATGCCTGTACCACAGCTCGTAGGGCGTGCGGTGACCAGGGAGGGGGCCGTGGGGAACGCGGTTCCAGACCCAGGTCATGTACGCCATGCCTTCGAAGGCAAAGGCCTCAGGCATGGCGCTGTCGACGTGGATGGCGCGGACCGCATCCTCCATGGTGCGGTTCCAGCGTTCTGAGATACCGTTCTACTGGGGGGTGGCGGGAGCGGAGAGGTTGTGGAAGACACCAAGCTCGGTGAAGGAGCGGGCCATGTCACCGAGGTACTCGCCGCCGTGGTCCGAGCGAAAGTTCTGAAGGCGGTAGGGAGACTGGCGCTCGGCCACAACCAGCCATATGCGGATTGCAATGGCGGCATCACTGTTCTGGCGGAGACTATAGACCCAGCGCATGCGCGTGGAGTCATCAATCAACGTCAGGACGTAGCGACCGCGGTCCTCCCGAAACTCGACAGGGAGCGGACCCATGAGATCGGAGTGGACAAGCTCCAAGGGCCAACGAGCCCTGGAGACAGACGCAGGATAGGTGGACCGGTGCATTTTGCCTTCAGCACAGGCCAGGCAATCGGTCGTGGGCGGCGCCTCAAAGGATGTCGCATCAAGACCGAGAGCGGGCTGAGTGCGGACCAACCTGTCGATAGCCCCCAGGTGCACATGACAGAGGCGTCGATGTAGGAGACGGTGGTGCTCGGGAGATAGAGCACCAGCGATGAAAACACGAGCAGTGGGAGACGGAGGCAAGGGGGGTGCACTCGCACCGAACCCAGAGATGTGATATAGATCATCGACGACCGTCCCACTGAGGACGGTCTCCTCGGTGTCACGCACAAAGATACGAGCATCAAATGCGGTGTGCGTGCCACCCAGGCCCATCTTGGTGCAAGCACGAACAGACAGCAAACTGAGTTCCAGATCAGGGACAAAGAGGACGTCGGAGATGTATACGGGACCAGCGGGCCCGGTGAACTGCACAACCCCAACACCTTGGAGAAGGACCTCATGGCCAGCTGTAGTGCGAACAAAGTGAACACTGCCAACAGGATGCAAGAAAATGAAGGCGTCACAGTGACACGTCATGTGGTGGGTGGCGCCAGAGTCAACAACCCAGGTGGCGTCGGTAACATATGTACAAGGGGCAACATCGCACTCGGCAACGGAGCAAGGCGCGGCTGCAGGACGCTTAGCGGGGGACACAAGGCGACCAGCGGAGCGCACATGAGCCGCGTGCAACCAAGACACATCATCAGGTTTGTGACGCGCACACGGCTGGGCATGGGGACCACCACAGGCGTCATCACGTAACGACACAGACAGTCCACAGGCAGTAGGACCCCTCAACTCAGTCAACTCACTCGCACCTCCCTGAGATGAGCGGAGGACGAGAAGCTGGTGCAGCTCAACGATTGTTTTGTCGCATTCGACAAGTGCCTGGTCGCAGAGATCCGCGGAGGAGCTTGTTGTGGCGGTGGACTCCTCTGGGACGGCTGTGGTAGTGGCGGCCGAGCGGGCGGTCGCAACGGACGTCTGGCGCATGCGCGCCTCGTGCGCCTGCTGCAGCCCACAGGTGACCTTGGCCCAGTCCAACGGGCGGCCTGTCAGACAAGTGTAGTCAAGATAGCGATGATCACCTCCGCAATTGAAGCACACGAGCCGGCGGCTCGTCGTGCTGCCGAAGCCACTACTGCCACTGCTGCTGGTAGTGCCGTCGCCGCTGCTGCTGCTGCTGCAACTGACACTGCTGGTGCTGGTGCCGCTGCTGGTCCCGTCGCTGGAACTACCACCTGACGATTTGCGGCCCTTCTTCCCCTGAGCTGGAGCTGCTATACCTGTAGACGGCGGGGAGGGGGATGCGACGGCAACTGCACCTGAAGCGGTGTTGCGGCGAGTGCGGTTTGCGGCGTCCATGCCGACGACCTCTAGGAAGTGGATGGTGGCCCAGCGCAGCAGGGTCCCGTCGCTCGCCACGTCGCGAAGCGGAGTCTGTTCGAAGTTGCTGAAGACGCGCGCGTAGTTGGGGTAGATGACGTAGAGGATGATCTGGAGTGCGGAGTACTACGCAGGGGCATTGTCTCCCAGCTCCTCATACAACTGGATCGCCCAGCGCCAGTAGTTAGCTGTAGACTCCTGAGCAGTCTCGCAGAGGGAGTTGAAGTCGGGAAGGGACTCGGACGTCAGGGCCAGGGTGGCGCCCTCAAAAAGAGTGACAGCCAGTGCCCACGCCTCGCGATGGTTGGCTCCTGAGCTGGTCAGCGGATAGCCAAGGAATCGACTGAAGTCTTTGGTGATGTCTGGGGTGGCCTTCATCAGACCGGAGGCGGCGCGGACCGCCATCTACGTCTGAGCGAAGTCAGACGCCTGATATGTGGTGAGGTAAGAGGCGATGACTCCCTCACTCATGGCCCAGATACGAAAGCGCGGCTCCCAAGACTTGAAGTCGTCCCGAGTTCGGAAGACGAGCGGGTCCGACTCAAACCATTTGGGTGGCTTGATCGTCGGCGGAGCGACGGCAAAAGCCACTGCGGGACCGGGCATAAAGGAGGCAATCTCCTTGCCCAGGCGGGCCCGTAGAGCGAGCTCCTCAAAGCTCAGAGGGCGGCGAGATGAACTAAGGCCGGCGTCGGTGCTGGAGCTCATGCCCTAGAGGGCGGCATTGGCCTCACGCACACTGCGGCGTGCCTCCAGGTGGATGAGGCGTACTCGCAGCAGCTCCTCCTTACCCTCCTCGTTAGAGTCGGAGAGGGTCTCCGCAACCTCATCTGTTTTGCCGCTCGGAGTGAGGTGGTCCCCGCTCAGGTCTGCTGGCGGGTGCTGCTGCTGCTGCTGTTGGGCCTACTGGTGCCGAGGCAATAGGCCCCTGATTAGGTCCAGCAGCTCAATGACCTGCTTCGTCAAAGTATTGCGAATCTCTGCCTATAGGTCAGCCAGCGCGCGCACCTGGCGCGCTAAGGTTGTCGGACTCGGTGGCCACTGCCTTTGCTGCTGTTGCGAGTGCTGCTGCTGTCGCTGCTGCTGCTGCTGCTGCTGTAGTAGCGACTGCTCTTGTGGCTGTTGCTACTGTTTTTGCTGTTGTTGCTGTTGCAGTCACTGTGGTGACAACAACGGCGGCCGTTGTTGGCCACTGACGGTGCTGCCCTCGACGGTAGCGTCGGTGGCAGTGTTGGTGGGGTTTTCTTTTGGCATGACGGCTGGTTATCTGGAACGCCCGCTGTCTTCTGTGGCGGGAATGTCAACCGCGGAGGTGCCACTGCAGAATGCCACCGCGGAGTGGTCACCACGGAATCTTCACGGAGATGTCACCGCGGAGCTGTCACCGCGGAGCTGCCTCCGCGGATCTGTCACTGTAGATTTCTATTGTGGCGAAATTCTGCGGTTTTAGCCGTAGAACAGCAGCCGCGGTCGCGTGGAACAGCAGCCACGGACGCAGACGCAGAATAGCAGTCGTGGATGCGGAACGCGGCGGGGTGCCGCAACCTGCCGGGGTGTCTGTTCGTGCGTTCCGCAACTGCCGCGGAGATGTCGCGTTTGGGGACCGCAGGACGGCCGCGGAATTGTCGCGGTCTTACGATTACAGAGAGCCAGGTGAACCAACGGCGGAACATCGGCGTGTTCCGGAGCCACCGCTGAGCTTCCGCCGCGGAGTGCCGCGGATCCTCGGAACGCCATGGATTTGCCTCAACGTCGTCACCGCGGGGTTGTCACTTCGGAACGATGCGAGTGACCATGACAGAGTCGCGGCACTGTTGACGCGTTCAGACGCGGCCGCGCAGTTGCCACGTCTGCTGCGAAGTTCATGTCATCGCGGAACGCCTAGAGTTTTCCGCGGATCGATTTCTGCTGTCGCGGAACGGCCGCGGAGCTGTCGCGGATGTTTTAAAAAGAACGGTAAAAAATGTGGTGGGTCCTCCCAAGACCTCTCGCCGTGACAGTGGGCTCTGTTGCTGCTGCTGCTCACAGCAGCGGCTGCGGACGCTCACTGGTACCGCGGTTGCTACGCCTCTGCTACGCAGCTACGCGAGCACTAGCTCGCGGCTCTGATACCATGAAAGATAGCTTCCAAGCACTGTTGTCGCTGGTGTGGCAGCACAAGCCCACCAGCTAACTCAATAGCACACACAGGTGGAGGTGAGAACAGCAAGGGGTTGGCTAGGGACACAAACACAATTGTGAGAAGCTGCAAATGTTGAATTGTGCAGAGGGAGATAACAAATGAGGCCTGGACAACCTAAATAGTGTCACGGACCTAGTAGATGCTGTTGTCTCTAGTGGGTGTGGAGGCACCCTCAAGGATGCCTAGCTCTCACTGAAGCACGCTACCAGTGTTTGGGCAGCCAATGGACACCAATGGTGAAGAGTGTGGAGCACAAGGATCACGGATGTGAGTGGGTAGAAAATGTCGCATTCAGTAGATCTGAATGGAAACACGTTTTTGTTACCAAGCATAGTGAGATTACATCAGATCCTTATAGCCTGTGATCTAAGCTTTCCAACGCATCCAAGCACGTACAAAACGGAGTAGTAGAGCCCCTGCTACGGCCGTCGAAGTAACCCTTGGTGGAGCCGTCCACCTTGCCTTGCATGCTAGGCAACAGGAAGCGCTTCGACGATGACCCGTCGAAGCGCCTTTCCTCGCCCAGAAGTCAAAGAGAAGTTCACCCTGGTCAAGGAGAACTCTCTGGTTGCTTCCTTTATGGCCTTGGTGCATTTGGAGCTCGTTGGGGACGAACTCGGATCACTGGTGGTGGATTATCCCGCCGTCCGTGGCGGATACCAGATTCCACCCACCCAACACCCGAACTTCGGGCTAGGCTAACTTTCTGAGTACTCACTCAAATTGAGCGATTCAAAGCTCGATCCTGCATGGAAAAATCCAAGGAATCCAAATCTAAAGTCAGATCAGGTTTTCGACCACTCCTCAGTGGTCGAACCAGTGAGTATGATCAACGACACTCATGGCAAGGGGCACACCATGTCAACAGGTGCACACACACGCGGCGCACAAGGGCGCTTTTTTCTAATAGGACAAAACAGTGGCAAAAAAACAGTTTTGACCATAACTCCCTGCAGACACGTCACAACGATGAGCCGTTTGAACCAGAACGGCCGTATCGACAAGATCTACATCCTTATAGGCTGCACACCTATGTGCTTTCCCACAGCACAAATCTAAAAGAACGAGAGTCTTCTGGACGCCCGTCGTCGCCGGCCGCCGGTCTTCTGCCACCGTTGCCAGTCTCAAGGATCTGCACGTGAATGGACATGAGCCGAGGGGTCAACGTAAGCCGTGTACGACATACACAACAACAATTTGGAGAATGCGAGAGTCAACAAGTAGCTAGAAACTAGTCTAGAGCGGCTGGTTAGGGCTGTAGCATGGTTGGAGTAGGCATGGTCCCATGCTTGTTGCTTTGCACTGCTGCCCACTCTAGCTACTTTGAGACTTGTGAGAGGAAAACTGTGAGCTGAGGAGTTGGTGCCAGAAAGGCAGACAAAATTGAGAATGAGTGAATAGCAATTGAGAATGAATGGAACAAAGAGACTCATAGAACTAGACCTACATCAGCTCTGTAGAGCTTGTGAGTGAGGTCACCAACCAATCAGGAAATTCTATGTTTTCTGGCAAGCTGAGTTCTTTTGGTGAGCCCTTCCAGGCAGCCGACAGTCCCAAACCCGGGCGTCGTCCATTTTTCCTGAAAACTGGACCATACCAAAATACCCACGCTGCAAACTCAGTCGTGCGGTCAGAATCATCACAAAAAAATACAGCAAGGACTTATGACTGCCCAAACCCAGGCAGCACCTAGGCCATACTCACCCCAACCACAACTGTGTTTGAAAAATCTGAAACTCGGACCCTAGAAATGACGCTGCAAGTACAGTGGTGCTGTCAGATCGGGACCAGGACGCACGCGGGCAGCATTCGCGAAGATAGTGACCGCCAACGGCGTGACCGCTGTGGAGATCCGCCGATGGAGCAGGGCACGTCACGCGCTTGAGGGAACATGCTCGAGCAAGACACGTGCAGACCTCAGCGTGCACCAACTTCACGTGATCATGCTCGAGCAGCATCCTATCTCGTCGTTTGTCATCTGCACGTCGATGTACACAAGCCAGAAGGACACAACGGAGCACAATTATAGGTGCGTAAGAGCCAACACTCCCCCATGACTCACAAGCGCAGTGCGCATGGGCGGGCAACGACACATCCAACGGACGAGCAGACTCCCCCAGGACAGGGAGGCACGTATGCACGGAGGGGTAGAGGGGTTAGCAAACTGACGCACAGCGACCGTACTCATTGCCTTCTTGAATGAGTGGTGCTTGAGTGCCTTGGGGAAGAAGTCAGCCAATTGCCGTACTGTCTCAACCCACACGATGCTGACGCTAATGTCATGCAACAACGAACGCACATAGTGATAGTCGACATTGATGTGCTTTGTGCATGTGTGATGCACGCTGTCATTGTTGACGATGGCCATGGCACTCTCATTAAACATTGCAACGTGATGGATGCGTTGGACTGACGCAACTCGGAAAACAGGCAACGCAACCATACGCTCTCACTTACACGAGAGCCAAGGGCTACATACTTAGCCTCAACAGTGTTGTGTGCAATACAGCCATGCTTGCTGCTACGCCAGGACACAGCCATGCCGCCAATGAGAAAGATCCAGCCAGTGCGGCTCTTATCGTCTGGACTGTCGGCTGAGTCACTGTTGTTGTAATCCAGCGCAACAAAAGACGACTGTCGGCGGCATATGAGGCTTCGAAGTGGAGGTGGCGCGGCTCTAAGGAGAATTGAGCCAGGAGGTTGACGGCGAACACAATGTCAAGGCGCATTGTCGTTGCCAGGATTGTCAATGACCCGATGACGCATAGATATGTGGTCACGTCAACTCGCTCTCCCACAACGAAACAGGGTTCTTTAGCTTTGTCTAGCCATCGGTGACATGGATGAGGATGCGCTTGGCACGAGGGGCAGGTCCTCGGCAAAGCGAGTGGACAGGGTCTGGACGTAGGCTGCCTGGTGGACGTATAGGACACCCTCGGAGCAATCATGCTCGAGCTCCATGCCCAGGAAGACTCGGACAGACCCGAGGTCCTTCATCTGGTAGGCGGTGTGCAACAGGTCCTTGATGCACTGAATGACAGTTGAGACGCGATAAGGAGGTCGTCGACGTAGACTAGGAAAATGGTGAAGGTCTGGCCTCGCGTGCTGATGAACAGTATGGGGTCTGTAGTGCTGCGAAGGAGGCTACCGCTGAGAAGCGTGCAACTAATCTCCTGGTTCTAGCAGTGAGACGACTACTTCAAGCCATAAAAGGCCTTCCGCAGCCGCCTGATCTTGCCAGTGCCATCGTCGAATCCTAGGGGCTACACCATGTAAAGCTCTTCGCCCTCCAACCAACCATGGAGAAATATGTTGCTCACGTCCATCTGATGTAGCTCCCATTAGTATCGGGAAGCCAAGCCGACGAGCACTCGGCTAGTGGAGGAACGACCAACCAAGACAAAGATCTGTTTGTAGGCGACCCCAATGATAAGAGCAAACCCCTTGGATGTGAGGAAGGTTTGACCCATCGAGATTCCACTTGCGCCAGAAGACCCACTTGGTGCCGATGGCCTTCCAGCCGGGAGGGAGGTCTACGAGGCTGTAGAAGTTATTCTTCCGGATAGCGGCGAGCTCGTCGGCACCCACAGCATCCTAGTGCATCGCCTCAGGGGAGGCACAAGCCTCACAAAGGGTGTCTAGGTCATCAGGGCGTGCTATGGAGCAGACTGTGAGGGCCTGGCTGTCTCGAGCCCCAGGTCGGATGTATGCAAGCGTGGCCATGACAGCCTGACGGTGCTCCTGATGGAGCATGTCGTAGCCCAATATGGAACCCGGGTGGAGGTTTACAATGATGGCCGATGTGGTTAGACCGAGGGCGTTGGTGCCAAGATCCCCAATCACGACCATGGAAGTAGGTCTGTCGAGAGGCGAGGAGACACGTGGGGCGACAGGGGGCCGAGGCGCTAAAGGGCGCAGTGCTTCGGCCTACATGCTCCCTGACAGCCTGGGTCAGAGGCTTCCGCCTGGGTGACGCGTGTAGTATGGTAGGACAGGAGACGGCACCGGGGCAGCCGGGAGCGAGTCAAAGGGGCTAGCGGGGCGGACAGAGCTGCTCGCCTAGAGTGACCAGCGGACTCGAAAAGGGTTGCTTGTCCTGAGGGACCAGTGGGCACGGACGGGGCTACCGGCCCGGAGGAACCAGGAGACGTGGAAGGGGCTGCCGGCCCGGGGGGACCATCAGACACAGATGGAGCTGCCCGCCCGGAGAGACCAGCGGACGCGGAAAAGGATGTCGGTTTGCAGGGGCCAACGGACGCGTCCGAGGCTTCCGGCCCAGAGGGACTAGCTGATGAGACCGGGGTTGCCAGCCTAGAGGGACCTCCACACTCAACTGGGGCCACCAGTTCGAAGGGACTAGCGGACTAGACCAGGGCTGCCAGCCGAGAGGGACCAGCGGATGCAATTGGGGATGCTGGCATGGAAGGATCAGCAGACGCAGGTGGGACTGCCTACTCAAAGGGACTGGCCGGTGCGGGCGATGGGCCGCCCGAAAGTGGAAGGACAGAGGACGAACTCACTACTCCCCCACACGATGGGAGGAACATCGACGAGCTGGAGCGAATGAGGTCACGAGAAAACAGCTCCTCAAAGAAGAGAATGTTGCGTGACTCGATGATGTAGTGCCTGGAGGGATCCCAAAAGCGCCAGGGACGGCCGCGGGGGGGCAAGCTTACCACCCTACCACGGGATCCGTGGGGAATTCGGTTCCAAACCCACGTCATGTAGGTCATGGCCTCGAAGTAGAAGCCATCGGAGGGACCAGAATCGACGCGCATGGTGCGGACTACGTCAGCCATGGTGCGGTTCCACCACTTGGAGATGTCGTTCTGGGCTAACGTGTAAGGCTGCGATGTCTCATGATGGATGCCACGGGAGGCGAGGAAGGTTGTGGTCTCCCTCATGAACTCCCCACCATGATCAGAGTGGATGCGGCAAAGAAGGCGACCACACTCGCGCTCCGCATGGACAAGCCAGTCCCGAATGGTGGGAGCGACATCGCTCTTCTGTCGAAGGCAAAGTATTCAGTGGTATCGAGAGTAATCATCGGTGAGGGTACAAACATAGTGTCCATGCTCCCCAACGGACTCCGTGGGAAGGGGACCCATGAAACTAGAGTGGACCAAGTCTAGAGGAGCGGACGCACGAGAGGAGAACAGAGGATAAGTGGACCAGTGCATCTTCCCATGAGCGCAATCAATGCACACCGTAGGACACGACAAGGGAAAAGAGGCTACGTCAAGGCCCTTGGCCAGCTCAGTGCGGAGCATGCTATCGACGACAGCAGAGTGGACGTGGCAGAGGCAGCAGTGCAGGAGGCGTATGTGTTGTGGAGAGTGCGTGCTGGTGACAAAGACATGGCCTATGTTGGCCGGCGGGGAGGGAACAGGGGGAAGGGAGGATAGACAAGGCACGTGCCACAGGTTGCAACGGGCAGTGGCATGCAGGATGACACGACCGGACGGATGCAACAACACAGTGCCAACGCCAAGCGAGTGCAGTACATCCATGCTCATGCGGTCAAGGGCAGTGATGGACTGGAGATTGAGCTCAAGACCAGGGAAAAAGAGGAAATTGGTCATAAAGACATCCCCAGCAGGACCACGGAAACAAACGACGCCAACGCCGCGGACAAGTAACACCTGTCAAAACCCGTTCTGACACCGGACACATCGCCAATTGGACCAAGCACACTCAAGGACTTGCGAGAGGCCATCATGTGATGCGTGGCCCTGGAGTCAATGATCCCGGTCTCGGCAGGGTCCTAGACCGGTGTCGCCAGGTTGCTTGCAACCACAAGGAAATAGGCAAGAGACACGGACGCGGTGGACGAGGGCGCAAACCGAGACGGCCAATCATCAAGCCATACGACGTCGTCGCAAAGAGGGGCCGGAGAGGAGGGCATCGGAGAGGATGAGATGGGCGAGGAAGTAGGACACGAACGTAGCTCAGACTCAGTCATGCATATAGAACAAGTGGACATGAGGTAACATTCCTCGCACTTCCCTGGAGGGGAGGGCGAGGTAGGCCAAGCTAGAGCGCGACGAACAACTCCAACTGGCGCTCACGTGTGGAGGGCCTGGGGACATAGACCAAATGTGGTGTGACACCGCCGGATCCTGGAATGGAAGAGGGTCGTGCTTCAGACGGAAGGGGAGGCGCTGACGATTGTAGATGGTGCTACTGCAAGGTCAGCGACGACGGGTCCGGTGCTGATGTTGGAGGAGTAGAGCTGTCGGACGAGGTGGAGGCATCAGGGTTGGTGACAGCGACGTCAGCATCGGCAAAATGACGCTCACGCTAGCGACACATGGTGGCGATGAGACGCGCCTCATCTGTCGAAAGCGAGCACATGTACCACCCGTGCCTAGGCTGGCCACAGTTGCGGCAAACTTTGCTGCCATCATTAGACCCAGTCGATTGCTGCTGCAGCTGGCCCTTACCCTCTTCACCCTTGCACTTCTTCTTCCCTTACAACTTGGAGCCGGTGGATGCTGCTGCGGTAGGAGCAGCGACAACCAGGGAGGAGATAACAGGGGAGGCGAGGACCCCTGAACGCTGGATGCACGACACTAGACAAGCCTCCTCAATCTTGAGAAACAGCTCGTATGCCCGAGGCATGAGGGTGCCCTGGGTCGCCATCGTGATGAGGACGTCCTGGGAGTAGAGCACGAAGACGTCGGCGAAGATGTCGGTGGTCCCGTGCTTGATAATGAGGACCGTGACGAGAGGGGGTGGAGTAGCATCGCCCAGGCGGCGGAGGATGTCCTCCGTCCACTACCAGTAGGAGGTGACTGACTCCATGTCCCCCATGTGGAGGGAGATGAATTCCCTAAGCAGGCGGCTGGTCTCGGCTTCGCTGGAGGGGCGATGCAGGCGAGTGAGGATGTGTCACGCGGTTGCGGGGTCTGGAGTCCAACCGGTGTTGAAGTCGCTGAGGAAGGGCTCGATAGTGAGGTGTGCAGCTAAAGGGGCGACCATTACGAGGGCACGCACGTTGCGACTAGCATCCTGCAACTGGTCGGCCTGGGTGGAGTCGTATGGGAGGATGTAGAACGGCCATAGGCCCTCGTCCTGCACCCAGATGCGGAAGCTGAGCTCCCAGCTCCGCAACTGATTGCCAGCCTGGATCCATAGGGGCGTGGACTCAAATTCCTTTGGCTTGTGGCCAGCACCAAGAGTGGGGCCGAGGACTGAAGACACATTCTGATGTTGGCGCTAGGTCTATTGTTGCGCCAGGTAGTGCGTGGTAGCAAAGATAGCGGGACTAGCATGCCCAGGAGGAAGGAAGGGCAGCAAGACACTAGCATGGCTCTGTGGTGTCGGCAACTATAGTGTTACAAGGTGCTGCGTCAACGCTGCGAGCTGCTAGCGAATGGTGGCCAGAGGGTCTACGAGCCAGTGGGATTGGCGATAGAGCCTATGGATTGGTGTTGTCACTGTTGCTGTTGCTGTTGCTACTGTTGTTGTTGTTGCTATTGTTGTTGCTACTGTTGGTGCTCCTCCTCTTGCCGTTGCTATCGTGCCGGTGGCAGCAACTGCTGCTATTGAAGTTGTATTTTGTTGGTACCTCATGCTACTACTGTTGCTATAGCAGAGGCTGCTGCTTTTGCAGTGGTTGTTGCTGTTTTTGCAGTGGCTAGTAATGTTGCTGTTGTAGTTGCTACAGCTACGGTAGGAAGGGGGGACCAGTGGGTCCTCCAACAAAGGAGGACCCCTCCCCACTGGGGCTTTCAGTCATGGTCCTATTCTTGTTTTTATCTCTTTGTTCTTGTTGATGATGTCACTAGTGACATCACCAATGATGTTGGTTTGCTGCTCTTGACGTCAGCAACGTTTAACTATTGTTGATGTCAGTATCAAGGTGTTGTTGTCGTTGCGGCCGCTACGTTGTTCCTACTATTGTTGCTGCGGTCACTCTTACTCTGGTGACTACAGTAGCGGTTGATGCGGCTGCTTCGGCTGTATGGCTGTTGCTACTATTGCGGCTATTATGGCTGCCATGGCTGCTATGGCTACTGTGGCTTCCACGACTGGTGTGGCTATTGTGGCTGTTGCGGCTACTACGGCTCCTACGGCTGCTACAACTATTATGGTTGTTATAGCAACTGCGGCTACGCTACTGTTTTTGTTGTTGTGGCTACGATTCTACTATAGCTACAGTTGCTGCTTTGACTGTTGCGACTCTGTTGTTGCCGCAACTACTGCTGTGGCTGTTGCGGTGGTTGCTACGACAGCCATGGCCGCGCTGCTGCTACTGCCCCAGCTGCTACAGTACTAGGTGTTGTTGTTGCCATGGCAACAGTTGCAAGGGAAATAGGGAAGGTAGGGAGGGAAGGGACCTCCCTTGTTTGGCGTCGTCTCTGCGTGTGTCGGTGTCGTCATGGCGTCGCCCGTGGGTTCGCTGTCCGCGAGTCCGCCAACACTACCGCCGTCACGGGGTCAGTGTTGCCGAAAAAAAACAGAAGCATTTCCTTTGAATCGGGAGCATTTTGACAATGCCACCTAGCGGATTAACTCTGCCGAAAACAATCTGACAGAGTTTCCTCTGCACGGGCGTGTTTCTGGGATCGTCGGTACAGACTAAGACCTATACGCCTTGCGACTGCTCAAATCTGCTGCTTCTGCTGTGCTCTGGCTCTGATACCAAGCTAGAAACTACTCGAACGCGGCTAGTTGGGGTTGTAGTGTGGCTGGAGTAGGCATGGCCCCACGCTCGTTGCTTTGTAGTGCTGCCCCCTCTAGCTACTCTGAGACTTTTGAGAGGAAAACTACGCGCTGAGGAGTTAGCGCTAGAAAGGCAGATACAACTAAGAATGAGTGATTAACAACTGAAAATGAATGGAACTGAGAGACCCCTCGCGGAACTAGGCCCAGCTCAGCTCTGTACAACTTGTTACTTAGGTCACCAACCAATCAAGAGATTCTCTATTTTCTGGCAGGCTGAGTTTTCTCAGTGAGCCCTGCTAGGCAACTGACAGCCCCAAACAAGGCTTTGTTTGTTTATCATGAAAACTAGACCATACCAAAATACCCTTGTGTGAACGCAGTCGTGCGGTCAGACTCATCAGAAAAAATAGCACCAAGACGTTATGACTGTCCAAACCCAAGCAGCGCCTAGGCCAAAATCACCCCAACCACAACTATGTCCGAAAAATCTGAAACTCGGATCCTAAACAAGAGATGACCCTGCGAGTGCTGTCGTGCT
>SZWC01033774.1:0-19167 GCA_023375785.1 Penium margaritaceum | reverse complement strand
TTTTTTTTTTTTTTGGCCTTCGCCACGGAGGAAAAAAAACCCAACCGCACCTTGCGCACGCCACCCCAAACGTGCTTTGGCGATGACTTAGGCTAGAGCCCGTCATACTCCTTAGAAGGAGCCGGTGCAGGCACCATTTCAGGTAGTGTGGGACTTGAACCCACTAACCAACCTCCGCCGCCAACCTCGCAAGGTTGGCGAAGTTGGCGGTCACCAACTTCAGCTCGAGAGCTGCCGCTCAAACCCAAGCGGTCACGACTTCAGCTCGAGAGCTGCCGCTCTCGAGTCATCGAGAGCCAAGCTGCACTACGTCGACGCCATCCCAAAGCGTGTTCGAGGCAAACACAGTCAACACGCTTTGGGAGTCCCACAGTCCCACCAGGCAAACACAGTCCCACCTTGCACACGCCATCCCAAAGCGTGTTTCGGCGAAGAATCAAGGGAAGAGCCCGTCACCAACCGGACAATCCTCCGAGGAGAGGAAGGGTTTCGACGGTTGAGCGAGTTCAACCAACCTCCTTCGTATTGTCCGCGGGGCTTTGTCCGCAGAAGTCGTCGACGTAGTGCAGCTTGGCTCTCGATGTTCGCCCGGATTCCTCTAGACACTCGTCGAACCATCCTAGCGAGTCCGACAGAAGGCACCAATGGCTGAACGGCATCACTAAAACCATCCCGATAATGGTCCATGGTTGGCTGAACGCCCTCCAGACCTGACCGCAAGCACACGACTTTTGACCGTGGTCGAGAAAGACACACAGGCTGCGCGCAACTGATGGAACAACGTCCTCAAACAGCATTGAACAAGACCTCACCAACAGCAGTGAATCCTCTGTCCGGTATCGTTCTACCATCGAATCCGACCACAACCAGCCTCAACCCAGACCGAGGTGTAGCGTGACAGCTGTCGCTTACGTTTGGGCTATTCCGCCAGTGACGGTGTCCAGCGACTTGTCGCGTTCACCGAATGCAGCAAGCGACAATAACCAAACGGATATCTTCAGCCAAAGCAACCCCGGAACTTGACGACTCTCCAACGCATACCATGAAAAAACAATTCCAAGGACAAAATGCCAAATTGGGGCCGTCCTGAAAGTAATGTGCACAAATAGCAACCCCTTAAGATAGAATGACAAACTGACAACCCCCAAAAGCTGGGACAAAACATATAGCGTGCCCCAAAACTGAGCACACGATGATGCCCCCCCCCTATAGGATAGCACAGAAACGAATATTAAGAAAAAATCCCCCCCACTAAGTAGGGCGCAAAAATACAAACCCCATTTTAGAGATGCCACATCATCAGCCCAAAATTACCACCAATATGGGCCATATCTACGCTGTGATCAACGTTATCACTCAAAAAACCATTACCTGTTTTTTAAGAAAAAATTTGGTTAGATCAAAATATGCATTGATGATGATCTTATGCTGAACAAAACCGTACACAATCCAGAAACTCCTTTTTTCTCCCTCGCTTCAAAGCCGGTTGGAACCTTTGTCTTTTCCTCTCGTTGAAGGCACTCGACCCCCTTTTTTCTTGCGTTAAAGCCAATAGGCCCCTTCTACTCGACATCAATAAAAATATATAGATCCCATATCTATTACAGAGGTTGGTGGATGACGTGACATCGCCAACAAGGGGATGCAATATTTATGATTTCCTTAACGAGGGAGAATTTTTCAAGGGTTCCATTTTTGTGTGCTATCCTAGCAAGGCCGGAATTGCATGCTCGCTTTGAGGGTGCCATTTATTGTGCTTGATTTTTGGGGCCCTATTTTTTTATTCCTTGACAGGAGGAGAAGGTTTAATCACTACTTTCAAAATGGAGACATTTTGCATTTCTCTCAAGGTTTTACCATCTCACAAAACAAACAATTCATCCAAAATTTCAAAAGTTAACTGAGAGGTCATAAAAGACACATGAATAACTTCTTTACCATCTTGATAAGAAAGGAGAATAAGACAAAACCCATCAAAGATTGAAGAAGAAGCTTTACAGATACTTCATTTCAAACTTTCAGACTTCAAACTTACAAGGTTGAGATAAACATGATAAATGGTTCTCATTCTTTATGCATCACCACATATTAGTGCCAAAACATCCACCGAAATAAAGTTTGAGTCATTTGGAAACTTTCTTAATGTTATAGAATCACACAAACAAAAGTCTCGTGAGAGAAATTCTTGTGCGTTCCAATCTCTTTGATGCATGTTGACATGAATATGAAATACATAAATTTTAAAAAAATTGTACAAAACTCCACAATGGTTAAATCTTCATGAATAACAAGGAAAAATAAAATTACATTACATAGACAGAAAAATCAAAATCGTTTATAATAAGGTCGGATTTGAAAAAGTAGAAAACTACGCAAGAAGAAAAAAAATAACAAGTTCAAACCTCAAACATGACTTACATGTTTTAGAATCAAGACATGTCAGCCAAAAAGAGGACTCAAAGGTGAGTGAATGGCTCATGAACACCATGAATTGTAAGTCAACTTGAGTAATAGAAATAAACCCAAATAATCACTTGACCCATGTTCATTTCATTCATTAAGCTTAAGTCATGCAGAAAACAAACATTTTATGAAATAAGAGTGTATCTAGAAACTCTCAACATGGAGATGTACAGGTACATCCCATTTCTCATAATCAACAAAATCTGATTACTTTCAGCAAAGAATAAATACTATAAAGCTTGTTGTGACTCTATCCGAAGAGAAAAATAAGGAATTAAAAATAACTAAAACCTTGTGTGTCGTAAGAAAACTTCTCCACACGTGGATAAACATTTGGGATGACTTTATTTGAAGACTCTCATGTGGAGAAAGGGGTATGTCCACTTCCATGCTTAACGGTAAAGAAAATGTGGTGTAGATCTGAGAGGAATAGCACCTCATAGAATGTGTTTATGATGTGTTTGCATACACTTCTATGATAATAGATGTAAAAAAAAATACCACTACATCAAACACCACCTCATAGGATAAAAGCGCTTGGAGTCACATTCTTTAAAGAACAAAATTCCTCAAAATCGCATGTACGTTATGTAAATACGTTTTTTGTATATTTATGCAATGTGTTTCATGCCACTGGTATAAAGAAACAATCACGTCTTTTGCATGTATTTCAACATTTAGTATACATCAGAAATCAAGAAGTAAATTCCCTCATACTAAATTAATAATGTGTTGTGTACGTTATGTTGTATGAATGATTTCGTAATCTGTTACATTATTGATCTTTTACATGACCCTTTTTTCAAATATGTATCATTAAAACATTGTATATATTACCTCTTACATTATCTTCTATCATAAGTTCTCCCGATACATATTCATACATGCAGGGCAGGAGGGAAGTTTTTCTAAGGGCGATAATCACCCCCCCTCCAAATTCAAACGTGTAAACAGAGAATGAAGTAATAAGGGTAATGCATGAGAAATAAAAATAGGAGAGCTTCTTTTCAATACTTTTTGAAAAGTAAGAGGGTGAATGGTAGATTTGCTCAAACTAAACACATGTATTTCCACACAATGTAGTATCAATGGTATCTAGAAACATTCACATCCCATCACAAGGAGTTACAACATCCGTAGATTTTTAAATTGCTCATAAAAAACACCATGCAACATTGGTACGAGGGATTTCATTAAACCATATATCTATAACTCTGAAATCCCGAAAATACTTAAGTAATGTTTCTAGAATAATATATACAAAACTCCTTTTCCAAAATATAAGCAACATCATTGGAGGCACTCTTCACCCTCCAACAACTATTTTTGTTGAATTGAATCAAGATAGATGATCACCTTAAATCTAAAAATAACATGTGCAACATATACAGAAACATTGTTAATATCAATGAAGGAATGTATAACTCCACCATGTGCAATTAAAAGTTTACTTTATATGGAATGAAGGCACTCATCCGTGTAAAAACATGATTAATAACAATATATCAAAGAGGGCCTTCATTTCCATGAAAAAAATAAGAAACATCCCCTCTTCCTCCTCCTTGTCTTACATTACAGAAGATGAAACATAAAAAGGTAAAAAAAACACAAATTTGAAATCGTCAACTCTCTCAGAAATCTCACTTTTTGAATGGAAAAATCGATCACATAGAATTTGGATTTGAGAACATGTAATGCGTTAGCACATGTATGTTTACATATTTCCATAGGCAATAGGTATGAAGTTCTTGAACGGTCTTGATCTACATTTACAAAGAAAATTACTATTGGATGAACATAAATTAAACTTGAGAGTTGCAATGTTAATAGTTCACTCACTTTTGAGTAAGCGCATACCATTTTCATCTGTTCTCTTTGAAATAATTTTACCAAAAGGTTTGAAAAAGATATCACTAGAAAGGGAAACATTTGCATTCCCTTCATTGAGGATTTATATCAGGTGGAGCCTCACTCTCGAGATATTTTTAAATTGTGGAACCTTTTTACATTTCAAAACACATCTCAATTGATCTATATTTTCTTTTTGGCTCTCTTAGGTGTAATCTC
This sequence comes from Penium margaritaceum, assembly GCA_023375785.1. Classification (NCBI taxonomy): domain Eukaryota; kingdom Viridiplantae; phylum Streptophyta; class Zygnematophyceae; order Desmidiales; family Peniaceae; genus Penium; species Penium margaritaceum. The sequence goes on along the minus strand of SZWC01033774.1, from coordinate 14,637 downwards.
ATTTAATTAAGTATTTGATAGAAACATCTTTTGTCTTGAATCTCCAAACCAAATGTAAAACAATTGAATACTTGCCGAGACTAGGAGTTTAAATCCTTTAGAAAACCTCTTATTCAATATATGAAGCATAATTAACCCTCACTCGAAAAAAAGGCTTTATGTGAAAATGGTAACCAGTCTATGAACTTTCACTTTTCATGTTAATCAGATTATGATACTCATGATACTTATTACATTCTAAGTGACCACATATACTTTTATTCACGTGATACATCTCAAAAACGTTTTCATCCATATTTTTCTTAGAAATTATTTTTGATTTGTTCTTTTAGGGTAGGAACCGTGGTCATTCTTGTAACTAAGTGTGGAATTCAAGATGGACGCACTTATATGAGTCGTTTGATGTAAGTTGGAATTGATAGCCTTGACTATTTGGGATAAGACAAACAGTGCCACAAACATCCATTGAAAGCATGAGGTTTTCTGAAAACAATGCATCCTAAGCCTTATTTGTAACACGGCGGGTGAAACAAGGTGCGAGCCTCTGTGGGTGAGTGAGCCCTCGGGACCCGATTGCTCATCGCAATTGCACAGGTTGGTCGTGGAGATTAACTTTGCCGTGAAGTGAAGTCTCTCACGAATGACTCCTCTCACAAGTATGCCCCGACGAAGGTCGGGGCGCGGAGACCATTCTCGTCATAGGGCAACCCAAGAGGGAGGATTGACGATATTATTTTATCCGTCCATTTTGTCGGCGGGTTGATGCGGTTCGACTAGATACATTTCTCTCGTCGAGTCAACCCTTTAATCAATAGTATGTTGTCTACGTGGAAACCCTAAGTTTCCGGCGTGATTAGGGATGGGGAGGTGGTGGCAAAATATCTTCGTTTGTGCGAGGGTATTTTGCTACCATCCGGCGCCCCTCGTCCGATGGCGTGGCCAACACGTTTATAAAAACGTGTTTGCCACGCCACCGAGTGGAGGTGGCACTCGGCGGGGTGTTCCTATCGGAACGCCCGCCGGTGACCCCTCGCGAGCCCCCTCGCCATTGCGAGGGACCTCGTGAGGGGCCCCTTGATGGGGTGGGGGTCCTTCCGATGTCGCATTGGGTCATGCCCAATGCGACTGCGCAGACCCTGCGCAGCCCATCGCGAATATTTGCGATGGGCTCGCGTTCGCCCCTCCAGGTCGCGAGACCTCGAGGGCGATCGGATAATGCACGACACTATCCGGTCGCCCTCTTGCGATTCGGAAGCTTCTTCGAAGCTTCCGGTTCGCAGGGATGGTCGGCAAGGAATTCTCCTCGTCGTCAAGACCCCGATTTTCCGGACAAAAGACGCGGTAGCCCTTTTTGGATTTAAGGCGCCCGTTTAGGCAACGTAACAAAGTGGCATATATATTGCCAGGTTTGCTACATTCCTCCCCATCTACTGTGAACCGTCCTCGGTTCAAGGCGGTCTATAATGGTTTTTGGTGGAAGGAGATGTGCTTTGTTGGTCAACGAAACATTCATAGGTGCATCCATTGAATAATGCGCCAATGCACAGGGAGAGAAAACTCAAAAGATTGAGATTGATATCCTTCACGATCAGAAGATCGTACATAGATCAGCCAAGTTCACATAAAACGTTTTCACGGCTAAAGCTTCCTCCCCCTCTTGCGAGGAGCGTCTTCACGACCATCACCCTGAGCATCCCCATGCATCCGAGATCGCCTCCGTTGTGCCTTTGTCTGTACTCTGACAGGTGAAGGTTCCCTACGTGGGGCTTGTCCAGGGTGGCACCCCCGGGGGCACGAGTGCGAAAGCGAGCAGCTTGGTCTTGCCAATAGTCCTTGATCATAGTGGCCGGGACGCGGCTCTCAGGCTCCCAACTGTTGTGTTCAGGTCCACAACCGTCCCAGCTCACGAGGTATTCCTTCACAACTAGTTTACCGAGTGTAAGTTCGCTGTGTTGGGGGAGCCCATGTACCTCATACTGACTGTCACTTGCAAGCATTACAGGCGGTGGCTGAACCGTTCCTGATGCTGCATAAGGTGCGAGAACACTGACGTGAAACACGTCATGGATCTTCATGACCCTTGGAAGAGCAAGGCGATAAGAAACCTCACCAATCTTGTGAGTAACCTTGAATGGTCCGACCCACTTAGGGAGGATCTTCCTTGCTCCGGGCGTCTTGAGACGCATGTTCTTTGTGCTCAAAAGCACCTGGTCGATGGCAGAAAACTTGACGTCACGCCGACTTGCATCGGCATAGGCCTTTTGGCGCTACTTTGATGCATGGAGGTATTCACGTGCTTTGCGACAAAGAGTGTCCATGCGATCAGCAAAGGCCTGGGCGGAAGGTACCTGATTCCTGCCGCGCCCGTGCCTCGCCAAGGAGACGTGTACCATCGGATGTCGGCCGTAGTTCAGAAAGAACGGTGTCAGCTTTGTGGATTCATGAACAGAGCTGTTGTAGGAAAACTCCGCCGGACTGAGAATCTCATCCCAGTCATCCATCGAAGGATCCACGTACATCTGGAGCATCTGGTCTAGAGTTCGGTTCATAAGTTCAGTCTGTCCATCCATTTGTGGATGAAAAGCAGCGGACATCATTTGGCGGGTGCCAAAGATCTCACCAATGGCTTGCCAGAATCTACATTAAAACCGCACGTCTCGATCAGAGATGATGCGTAACGGCCACGCATATGCTGTCGCAAATGCATGCTGTTTCCTTGGCAGTGGCATGCGTGGTTGTGGGCATGAAATGCGTCATCTTGGTCAAGGATTCGACCTAAACGAGGATAGCATCATGGCCACACGTTGTCTCTGGTAAGCCACTGATGAAATCCATGCTCACTTCTTCCCATGGAAAGTTAGGCACTGGGATGGGTTTCAGCAATCCTGCTGGAGCCTTGTTGCTCGACTTGTTGCGGATGCACAAGTCACAGGCTTGGATGTATTTGCGTACGTCGCACGACCATCCAGGCCACCAATAATACTCTGAGAGAGCCTTTCCGGTTTTTGCTGCACCAAGGTGGCCAGCTGCTGCTAGGTTATGGAACTATAAAAGGATCTCAACTCGCAGCTTTCAGAAGTTCGGCACAACCACCAAATTGCCCTTCCAGTAGAGACCAGAGGCTTCCACCAAGTCGTATCACTCAATGTTACCCTGGTCAAACCATGGGTCATCAAAGTATCCCATGCGGATACGTTGCCAAAATGGCGTGAAATGCGCCGTCGTTTTTGGTGGTTGGCGTAGGGGATTATCAGGTTTGGGCACATCCTGCTCCCGTACGTCTTTTGTGCGAAGGGATCGCGCTTGCAGTGTGGTGAGAACCGCATTGACCGGAGTGCGACTCAACGGGTCTGCCACATTTGTATGACCAGGTCGGTAGTCCCACTAGAAGTGGAATTTGCTCAAGTACTCGCTCCAACGAGCTTATCGCTGAGAAAGGTTGGGTTGTGACTGAAAGAATTCCAAGGGATTGTGGTCTGTAACCACTGTGAATCCACCCTTGGCACCTTCAAGGTAACTACGCCAAACCTTCAAGGCATGAACTACCGCAAGCAATTCTTGGTCGCCTCTGGTGTAGCGAGTCTCAGCCCGTGAGAAATTTCGACTCTCATATGCGACTAGTCGTCCTTCTTGCATAAGGACAGCCCCTATCCCAACGATAGATACATCACAGCGCACCTCATATGGTTTTTTGGGATTTGGGAGTGCAAGCACAGGTGCAGATGTCAGAATTTCCTGGACACGTACAAAGGCATGCTCACACTTATCGGACCATTTCCATTTCACGTCTTTACGTGTGAGAGCTGTGAGTGGGGCAACAAGGCTAGAGTAGCCTTGCATGAAGCAGCGGAAGTAATTCGCCAAGCCTAAGAAGGCTCGTATTTCACCCACATTTGATGGCTGAGGCCAGTCCACAACAGCTTGCACTTTACGAGGATCCACAGGGATTCCTTTACTGCCAACGATGAAGCCCAAGTTGTGCAGCTCGAGTTGTGCAAAAGCACACTTGTCCATCTTGGCAAAGAACTTCTCCTTGTGAAGGATCTCGAGCACGGTACGTAGATGTTGTACATGCTCATGATTCTTTGAGAACACCAGGATATCATCACGGTACACCAAGACGGTTTTGCCCAACTGGTCACGAAAAATGTGATTCATTGTGGCTTGAAACGTCGCTGGGGCATCGGTAAGACCAAAGCTCAGCACTCGGAACTGATAATGTCCCAGATGTGTACAAAACGTAGTTTTGGGAACATCTTCTTCAGTAATCCCAATTTGGTGATATCCTTGAGCCAGATCGAGGGAGGAGAAGACCTTTGCACCTTGAAATTGGTCAAAGAGATCCTCGATCCTTGGCAAGAGGTAACGGTTTTTAGCCGTCAAGCTGTTTAACACACGGTAGTCAACACACATGCACAAACCTCCATCCTTCTTGTTGACAAAGAGGTTAGGAGCTCCAAATGGAGAGCTGCTGGGTTCAATCCATCCCTTGGCCAAGTATTCCTTGATCTTTTGTTAGGCTTCTTCACGCTCAACAAGACTGAGGCGATACATGGGCCGAAACGATGGCCTTACTCCAGGCTCGAGAGGGATTGTATGACCAACGTTCCGTTCTGGCGATAGGCCATCCAGGATTGGGCTAAAAACGTCGGAAAACTCTTCAAGGAGAGAACTTACATCGTGGATCGTTGTCATTGACTTTACAAAGTTGTGCTAGGAACACGTTCTTCCTTTTACGCAAGGACAGATTAGTCACTCTTGTGAGAGGGCTTTGAGCGTTCCATAAGCAAAAGCGTGATGGCACGCTTGCCTTTTTGTACATTGAGAGTCTTTGTGACCGAAATCATGTCGGCCTTATGCTCATTAAGCCAAGGATCACCCAAAACAACGTCAAAATGATCTGTCAAGTCAATGACGGGAAAGTTGATGATTGTTGTGAGAGCTCCTAGCTTGAGCCTTGCCCGACATGTGTCGAGTACATCCACCTCACGGTCATCACCGACGGTGACTTTTCCTCTCAAGGCATGCATTTCAATCCTATCTGTCGCACACGAGAGGCACGAATGAACTTGTCATCAGCACCTCTGTCAACTAGGACTTGCACGCGTTCCCCAGCTAGATGACCTGCGAATTGCATTGTCATCTTTGCCTGTGAGGAGCGTGTGAACAAGCTCTTTGGAGGCTTGGCCTGCAAGTGGTACACTCGGAAGTGTTCTGTGCTATGACTTAGCTCAACACAGTCACCCACTTGCTCCCACATGTGGTGTCCTTTGTTTACATCACACAAGAGTTGCCATCCACTCAAGAGTTCTTTCTTGAGACCCGCAAAGATAGGAACTGCAACAGTCACTTGCGCAAGTGAGTTCATCTTGTGGGCTACGTTTGCAAACTCAAGTACTTTCTTTGCTTTCTGTTATGTAGAAATGATCAAGCAAGTACGATTTTGCAAGCATTCATCATCGATGAGATGCAAGAGTGGACAATGGCGAGAGAGACACACAGAGTCATTGCTCATGGAAGAGCAGAAAACAATAGAAAACAAAGCCCCAGTGAGGCGTTCCAACTGTTTCACATCAGCATGTTGGAACATGAAATCACGTTCAACATTCAAGGATCTCTCAGCAAGAGCCCCTAGTGGTTGTCCACTATCGGCCACTACGGGATTCAAAAACCCTTCCCAAGGCCTGCTAGTCCACGACCACCATTGACGCCCTTGGCAATCTGGCGGTTTCCTTGTCCCTTATCCTGGTTGTCTTCACCCTATTCATTGGTGTTTCCACCAACAGGATCCTTCTGGCGCTTGCGGCATTCAGACGCATAGTGCCAAGTATTTCCACAATAGTAGCAGGTGAGGGTGCCTGTCTTGGCCTTGCCATCTGCACGCTCCTTTTGGCTATCCTGCGGCTTGGAGGGTTTGTGACTACCCGACCCGTGCCGAGGGAGCTTCTGCTCACCATGTTGGGGAGAGTGCTGGCACTTGTTGTTGCCATGCTGGTGATGCTGGCCGCAGCGTGTGTTCGCTCCATACTCGGCCGGCATGGAGTTGTACTTCACAAGGATGAAGTCACGCAGCTCAGCATAACTAATCCACGGCTTGCCTTGGGGATCCAGCGTACAAGCATGAGCGAGGGACTCGTTAGAAAAGCTGTTGGTGAGCCATTCCACGATCTGCTACATGGGATGGCGGTCTTCATCAGTGATTTTCTCCAAGGTGTTGTCCCAATCCTGGAGGTATTTCGCAAGCTTGCGGTCACCCTGGCGGATTTTTGACAGACGCCTAGACACTTGCTGGGAGATGGAATCCCTATCGTACAAGTCCATGAGGATCTTGCAGAGGTCTTCCCAATGAGGTCTGGGGACCGACTGAGGTGTTTTCACGTATAACACTTTCAGCCGATTCTTCACCAATGAGAGCGTTGAGCTGTCAAGGTAAGCTAGCCCGACGATGCCCCAAGCTCGTTGTTTGATGTTATGGAGCTCAAGCAAAAGCTCCATGCGTGGCTTCGAAGTGGCTAAGTCCATGTGCTTGGATGAGCCGAACTTGGGATAATCACTCAGGCGCTTTATAGCCTTTAAGATCTCCACGCCCAATGCTGCATCATCATCCTCAGGGTGTTTCTTTCTTATCGCTTTCTCAGCCTGATGAAGACGATGAGAGCCGCTCAGGCCCATCGACCGATCATCATGGGTCTCACCTGTCAGGCTGTGAGCATCATCGTGTGATGGATGCTTAGATTTGCAACCCTGGGATGGGTGGGCGAGACCAGGCTTATCGTCCATGCCACCAGCCACCAACATACCCATGATGTTCAACATACTGCTGAATGCATCAGGATGAACGTGCTCCTTGAGAGCAAGCACGCTCTTGGTGAGCTGGTTACGCTCAAGGGCGTCAAGCAAATGCTCGTCTGCCTTGGCGTCTTGCAAAAGGTTCAGTGCATCAGCGATGTTCGCTGGATCTTTCTGCGATCCCTGGCCTGGCTTAGGCACGATGGTTGTGTTGACGGCCGTAGCACATGTCTGTGCTCTTCCAGGTGTTCCTTGCTCAAGGCGAGTTAGGGGAGCATCCTAGGGTTGTGGGATTGATACACATGTCGAGGTAGGCAGCGTGTTCCTTCCGTCACCACCTACTGGTATGCTATCCGGGTCAACGCCACAAGATGTATGACCAGTAGGTAGCTTAGGACCACCGTTCCCCTTTTGTTAGGTTCGAAGCCCTAACAGCTTCCACCGTTCAAAAGTCACGGATTTTGAGTTCCATAAGGTGGTTGATTGCCGCCAAGATGGCAGCGTCAACCCGCTTGAGAGGATCGTCATCCTCTTTGTCTTGAGCCTCCAAGGAGAGCCGGTCGTCCTCCGCTCCAACGTCATTTTCTTCGCCCCCACCGACAGCAACTTCTGCGTCCACCTCATCTGCTACGCCGGCGGCGTTGGCAAGGCCCCCGGCCGTATCGCCAATGCATGGAGTTGATGTCGCTTCCTTGGCTTCCTCATGTCCCTTCACGATGTCCTTAGTGGCAGGGCTCCCACCGGGCGGCATCTTCGCGAAAGCGACGGATGCGACGTGACCGGTGTCCGTCCCACAAGCGCTCTTCGTCAGCAACATCGTATGCAAAGCATGATTCTTGGATGCTCTTAGGCCAATCTCCTTTGCTGGGGTTTTTTCAGGGCCTCCTCCTGCCACGGACATGGGGAGACCACCTCCGACCATGACTAGTGAGGAGGGGTGAAGGGAGGAAAGGGAAGGGAAGGGGGGACAAGAGTTAAGTGATAGTGTGGTGGATGGTAGAATGCAGATGCACCAGTAATCTCTCCCAAGTATTTCAAGCACTTTTGGCTATGGCAGACGAGATTTAACGGTTTCCCACTTTCTTCCATGCCCTTTGCAAAGAGAAACTGCCAAATTTGTTACATTATTATTGTAGGTGGTAACACCACGTTGAAACATGACTTAAGAGGCTGTGAAAAGTGGGTAAGTGGTGGAATGGACAATTCATTGCGTATCTCCTTTTGACGTAGAATCCTTCCAAAGGATTTCTCCAAGTCTAGATTTCAACAAACATTTAGCCCATTATATGTTTCCTTGTCTTTCACTGATAAAAACACAACTCCTAAGCCCCCAAAACAGGACAGGTATATTTAAATGCTTTTTGTCTCTTGAACACTTATTGTGTGCTAAATCCCTTCCCTTGTGGATTGTCTTCAGTTTTATATGCCAACAAAGGTTTCATCATTACATTCCATGATGCAAAACCTGCAACATCAAGCGAAAGAAAAAGCAGAAGTGTGAATAATAATCATTAGGAACAATAAACAACATACTGGTGAGTTTGTTTTTGTGATCAATTTACATCACTTTACATTTTTTTCAAGTGTTGATGCATATTCACCAAAGACTAATCACACGTGTATTGGTGGCATAGTTGGTTTTGATTCCACATAGAATATCAAGAATGTCATGCTAGTTTTCAAAAGAGTACATAGAATAAATTTGTTCACACTACATGTGGAATATGTGAATAAACCTGTTGTGGTGACGCCTCCTTCCCCTTTACAAGGTTCATCCTTCTAACCATTTGTAATGCATCCCATGAAAAGCTTCCATGTCGTTTGTACATAGTTATTTCCATTTTTGTACATCCCCTTATCATTGTCGTGCTTGATTTGCATCCACGTGTTCATGACAACAAGGGGTCTACCAAACCCCTTTCCGCACCGTGGGTTGGTTTGCTAAACTGAACTAGAAACACAAAGCACATGCAAATTGCATGATTTATTATCTTAGTGTTGGGGAGACCAAGGTTTAAAGATTGAATTGTTCTTTCAACGCTTGATGACCACGCTTGATGACCACGCTTGATTTTCCATTTAAATATTGAATTGTTCTTTCAAGCAAGCAACATTTTTAATCTAACAAGTGAAATTTCCATCAAATCATGTCATTAGCCAAAATAATGCTCCAACCTATATTATGTCGGTCTCAAATAGCATCGCCTTGTTTTAATTTGAAATGAATACAATTGGATCCAACACACATCCTTGGAAAAGTTTATTTCTCTAACCTAGGTAAGCTAAGGTATGCAATCCTAACGCTTATTGATAAAATTAATTAGTCAAGTGATCATAACATTTTTTTCATAAAACCTTCATACTACTATAACAATTCATTACATACAAGATGAAAGATACCCATCAAATTTCAGTTTCATAGGATTATGATCAAGTTCTTTCAAATAACACATGTGCACAATAGAATGACCATTTTCCAAATCTTGTTTTTCCTATCCGTGTGTTGTAGGGTTCCATTTGCAAACTCTCAATGGATTCTATTTGCCACATTGCTAAAATTTGTGTTGATGCAATGTCTTATAATTTGCACATGTTCTAATTTTGGTCAATCGATGGTATTTCATATGGCGTACATAAGGAGTTAGAAGAGGGTATCGTTTGCATTGATAAGATGTGAAAAACAACAACCATAATGGATACCACAGTGGCAACATCCTAAACCTTCATTCATCAATGAACACTTATTAAAAGACCCCCCTTTGAGACACCACAAAAATATTTTTGGTCAACAATTATGTCATGACTACACCATATTAAAATGGGATTTTTATCTATGGATGAGACCGTAACATTTGTATAAGCCTATTGTTTATCGGAATGGAACTTAATTGGCAGAAAGAGGAGTCTCTCATCTCCGTCTTAGAGTTGTTCTGTTTCAACATCCGTTCCCGACTATATTTTACACATTCATGTATCATGGATGGTTTTACACCATTACGCTTGATCAAATTCCATGCACATGAAATTTTAGGAGCATGAATTACAGCACTCATATACTATGGCCCAAAATGACCGCTCCTTACTGTAGGAAAGGAGACCAAGTTATTTCCACTAAGACATTGTGAGCGTAAAGATATGGGGTCATTAATCATTTTTAACGTCATAAGCTTTGGGAACTAGGCTTTCGCTATGATTGCCCCCACCTATGTTGTGGTTTTTCTACAATAAACTATGATATTTCAATACGACTTGGAACTAGAATATTCAAAAGGTGTACAACCTGATTCTCATCAAACGCATTTTAATCGAATTGTTGATAGTCTCATCTTACCAAAAATTGTTCACGCACTTCTTTCTATCAATTTCCATGACGTTCTCACTCGTTGAGTGATGATACAATGAAGGTTTTGCATGTAAACTTATTTATATTAGACATTTAGTCAATCTTGACATTTAGCACAAAGTGACTCTCGCAATCTTTGGAACATGAAATTGTTAAGGGCCCGAGGAATTGTTCCTACTCAACTCTTGCACATTCGGAATCTTCATAGATGACCATTCTTGTTTTTTGAATAGAATGGTTATAATTATATACATTTTAATTCCTATTAGTAGTCATATACCACGGTAGGTATCCATCACTCATCAATTGATAGGGTGGTAATGGTTGATCCATAAAGGAATCATCATGGAAATGTTTAAGAATAAACTAATGTTTGCATAGAACATGAATTAGGATGAAGACAACTTTTGAAGGGGACAGATGGATCAAACACAAATTGTGTATAAGAATGAAGCTTACAGCTCTCAAAGATTCAAGTCAATGGAAACCTCCACTTTTGTGGTGGTTGGCGTCAACATTGCCAAGTTTGAAGGTAAGAAATTCCTCAACTGGAGCAGTAACATGGGGATGGTGCTCATGGAGAAGGGAATCTAGAGCAAAGTGAGTGAGGTTGAATCTATCTAAACCTTCCTCTCTACTGTTCATAATCACATGAAATGATTATGACGTGATGTTTTTCATGAAAGGATAACATATACCTTTGGAAGTTGAAGTGGAAATGGACGTGGGAATGTCGAACACATCATGCACGCAAAAACAACATGTTTTTTAATGTTTTCATTAAACATTCAAAAATTCATTCATCATTGTATTTTGCATTAAATTTCACAAAACAGTTGAGTTGTATTATAACAACGTTCCAAAATTTGATGACGTAATCAATGCACAAAAAACTAGAAGATGTGTTTTTGTGCTTGTGCATCCATATTTCATGGATTTTGTGTACGTTGTTTGACTTGGTTACTGGATGATGTTATGAATCATATACTTTTTCCCATGAAATAGGGTTTTTTCTAATTCGTGATAACTCATGATGACACGTTGTTGTCATGAAAAAACTATTTGTTTTGAATTGACTACGCTTAAACAGAATTTCACATACGTACAAAAAAGTCTATCCAAATTTAGCTCAACTAAAATATATGGAAATCACACATGCCAACATTTTCGTGCACTTATTCCATTAGCAATTTCTGCTACGCTATCATTTTAGATCATAATTTAAACAAAAATGTTTTCTTCAACCATAAGGACTAGAATCATAACGTTTTGTTAGGTCATCTTACTGTTTCTCTTATATTCACAACAATGCGAAGTTGTTGAAAGACATACACATTGGTTATCTTATTTGAGATTTTAGAAACATTTCCATCCTTGAGTATGTGGAGACGAGTCTCAAATGTCACAATGACATCAGTTAAGTGCTTCATTTAAGACCCTTCCTCTAACTGTCAAAAGAATCATTGGAAGCAAATATCATACATGGAAAGAAACGTAGTTGTAGCAACAAGGTGTGAAGGAAACCATGTACATTATGCATTGGGCAGCTGTGACATTCCCCATCTCATAAATACTGACATAACATTCAATTGACACTCTGGTGAAAGTTTTCACCAATGCACTTGTCCTTCATGCATTCTATACTTATGACATTTGTGCATTTGGCACTTGTATGAATGGTGTAATAGCATTTTCCACGTATGTGATAGTCAGAGTGTAATTTTCACTTTTAAACATGACATAATGGCGGGAATTTAACCGTGGACTGTGTTGAGTGTGAACAAAAATCAAATTCTGTTCCCTTTGGAGCTGAAAAAATGACTTAACCACCTTCCCATGCGCAATTGGCAACCACATGGATACACAAACAGGATTTTTTTCGTCATATTGTTTTAGATTAAGAGTAGAGATTTGAGCTTCACCATCTTCATTATATTTAGCATTTGTGACTAAAAAACAACTCGCAACCTTACAAAGGTTTGTTTGACATCGACAAAGTCGCTCCAACTAGCACATGTGATCTTGCTAGTATTAAACATCGAACTTAAACTAATGATTTAGTTGATGATGTTTTTATCGTATAATTGAACATTATGTTTTGATGTTTGGACGCATGCATGAAGATAAGGCATTGTGTTGTTGCACCATTTGAGGTGAGTCATTGATTTCAAAACTAGATGCACAATATGTTCTGCATTTTGCACAAAACATATGTTTTGTGTATTAACCAAATTTATTTTTTCCTGATGTGGATCGTAATGGTAACACATTGTAGTTTCTTTTGGAAAAAAAGCAAATTCATATTAAGGTGAAAAATGTACGCAAGATATTCGTTACATCAGTTATGGAGAAGCCTTTTTTTGCTTTCCTTAAGTAAATCTTACTTTATGAAAAACAATCCATTCAAGCAACGCCTCTCTATTTGCTTAGACAATGATCAATTTTATTCTTTCTTTATTATAAAATGAATAACTCTTTTATTATTCAATTAGATTAAAAAAATCAGAGAGCTTGTGCATAAATTCGTACGAATTTACCATTGCAAGCCCAAGACAAAGAGTAACATGCTTGGGCTTACTAAAGGAAAATTTCATCGCTCTTTTCCTAGTGGCAACACATATTGATTTCTAAGGATAAAAAGATTTTGGAGCATCATATACGCTTCAAACTGTTTTTTTGAATGTTCAAAACGGATATGAAACAAGGAAGTTGTCCTCGTTTTTATGTGGCTATCTGGATCCTCAATAAGAGAATATTGTGTAAAGATTAGAAGTCTTCATATCAATGAGTCTTAGATTCGACAAGATGGTGGGAATGTCACAACCCATTTCTCCATTCGTGGAGGCAAGAAAAAGGCGGAAACCCGTCATTCTTTAATCTCTTTTGTTGAATTTTTCTTATTTCGGATCATGCACTTTACTTGGGTTTCGATTTAGGAATACGTTGAAATTTTCCCTCACAAATACTTCCCTCAATATATTTTGAGCAATGATGTCATATTTCCGTTTAACTTTGATTGTATTATCTCTGTTTTGAAATGGTTTAGTATTTATGAATAGATATAGAATGAAACTCAATCATCGGATCCCACTTTATGAAGGTTTCAAGATTTCTTCACACAAACATTTATGGTATTCATTTGAATCCAATTCATGAGTAAGATTTACACTGAAATGTGGAATTTATAACATTATTGCCAACGTTTCTATTTATCAAATGATAAAATAATAGTGAAAATTGATGACACCAGCAATGTGTTGATTTCATTTTTGTGAAGTGTTAATCTGTACCTCAGATTTGATGCGGGGATATGATTTTTGTTTGTTCATGATCAACAATTATGTCATCCCTTGTCATGATTTGGCAAATCATGTATTAATGTATTAATTACTTGAGTCGGTACCATTTGCTAAGTGTGTTAGATTCAAATAGCTCAATGTTGGGGGAAATTATTACTTTGGTGACATTAGAAAAAAACATCCTCTTTGATGGATGGCAAATAAATATGAAGGACTAATGAAACCCCAAAGATGGCATCCCTGTCGGTCTTATTTCTCTCTTTTTTGCTATGTCTATGAATTCGTCTTCTGTTCCCAATATTATGTGAGGAAATCATGAAAGCAAATTGTTTTCCTCCTTAATACTATGCACAAGTCAAAGAAGTAATTTTTATGAATATGGAATTGTGAGGTCCCCATTTTGATGTTGTATCACCACGTCATTAGCCAATCATCAGAATCAACCATGGAAATAGAAGAAATAGACAAAGTATAAACACTCAACTGCCTCCGCTTATAATTTTCTACGTTACTATAAAAACATATTTAAATCAACGCAGCTTAGAAATAATTAGTTAGATCTATTAAAAGTAGAACAAAGAAGAAGAGGAGGTATGTGATGGCTTGCGAGGGATTTTTGAGAGAGGGTTTTAGTTGAGGTCATAAAACATTGGATGATTGTTTTTCACTGAAAATCACATTTAGAATATTGATAGAAATGTATGTTTTAATAACGTTGATGGCGTATATAACCTATTAAACATCCAGATATAAAATTTCAATTAGTTTTGGATTCATGTGATAGTTGCAAATGGATAATTCATGACATTTTATCAAGGAATGGAAGTGGAGGAAAATGTTAAGGAATATCAAAACTTTGGTTAAAGACATGATAGATATTTTGGAATGAAAAAGATTGAAATTCCAAGGAAGATGTGTTATTTAACTTTTGTTCTAACCCAAGGACATGGATTTACTTTTCCCCCATTAGTGTGGTATCATGTTGTATGATTTTATGCATCATATGTGATGGATAGGCCTAAAATAGAGTTGACCTATATCTATATCTATATCTATATCTATATCTATATCTATATCTATAGATATAGATAAGGATAGAGATATAGATATAGATATAGATATAGATATAGATATAGATATAGATATAGATGTAGATATAGATATAGATATAGATATGGATATAGATATAGATATAGATATAGATAT
>SZWC01033773.1:0-19167 GCA_023375785.1 Penium margaritaceum | reverse complement strand
TCTCTCTCTCTCTCTCTCTCTCCTCTCTCCCCCCCCTTCTCCCTCCCTACCTTCCTCCCCCACAAAGAGAGTTGAACCTAGTCTGCCTGATTTGTAATGGTCTCCATGTCACGGCAGATCGTGCGGACTGCGTCCTTCCACCTCCTGATTGCAAGGATGCTGATGAAGGTGGTGTCATCCAAGCATGCCCCATTATCTAAGATGCCTTGCTTGGAAAAGATGTGCTCAGAAGGAGGGCTGCTTGCAGTGATGCCAAAAATGTCACACACTGGTTTGACAATTTGGGGAAACCTGGCCTTGTTTTTGCGAAAGAAATTGAGCGGATCATGCAGCTCGGTGCCTGTGTCCAGCTCAGAATCAAGGATTACTAGTTCATCCCGCCGAATGGTATCAACCACTGTGCCAGTTTGATGCAGCAAACGAGCAGCAAATGAGCCAAGGGACTGTGGCGTGCATGGTTGTGAGGGTGCTGGCAAGTCTGTGATGACAATCGCTGCAGATAATCATGGGTCCAGCAGCGAACAGATTCATATAGACCAGGTTGCTGAGCTTGCTTGAAGTACTTTGGGACATAGCTGGGACGGATACATGTGGCAATGGGAGCAATGGAAGAGTAATATATGGTGGAGTATTGTTGCAACTTCTCCCGGGCAGCAGCCTTTGCCTCTGCAAAAACACCTGACCACTTACATGCACCAGCCACAAAGTCCAAGCCTACTGCAGAAGAGGAGGTGCTGGGAAGGTCTGACCCTAGTGCAACACTAGTGGCTACACTCCGGGAGCTCTCACAGTGGCCAAGAAAATCATGGAACCAGGGTACCACATTGCCGATTGTAGGGTTAGTCTCTCCCTCAGCCAGCTTGCCAATGACAGAGAATGATTTGAGTGCATTCCAAACATTCTCCATACAAACCCACTTTTCATGCAATGGCTCAGTTTTGATGCTTGCAGTGCGGTTGGCAGGGGGTGATGGCGGCGCTACCATGCAATACAGGCAGCGGCAGTCTCCTGCCTCTCCAACAGGGCCTTCAGCATGTCATGCGTTGAGTTCCAGCGTGTCAGCACATCTTCGGCCAGTCCAGAGTTTTTCTCACCATCCTGCGCTCTCCACTACTGCCTCATCAGGTCATTGTGGCTGGCATCATTGACCAGTGCACGTGCCAGCTCTAGAATCTCCTTGATACCTGACGCAGACAGAACATGATGCCACCAGAACATGACACCATCAGAACATGATGCAATCATACCTTCATTCTTTCGGAATATGATTCCATCATAAACTGATGAAATTAGAGCATGGTGCAATTAGAACATAGTTCGTTGAGAACATGGTACAATCACAACATGGTGCAATCAGAAAATTGTGCAATCACAACATGGTGCGATCAGATCATGGTGCAATGAGATCTTGATGTATTCAGGACTTCGTGCAGTCAGAACATCATGCAATGAGAACATGTTGAAATCAGAACATCATGCAATCATGACAAGATGCAATGCATACCTGCTGTGTTGATGAACTCCTTCGCGCACAGATTGATGACATGACACACACATCTCATCATGGACAGGTCAAACTCTCCTGCCTTTTTTGCTGCAAGGATGTGCATGGGGGCCACGTTGGCTGATGCATTGTTGAGAGTTATGCCAGCCACATGACCATCAAGCCCCCATTTGTCCCAGATGTTAGCTATGATTGCTTTGACTATAGCCTCTCCAGTCTGACGGCCCTCCATGGGGTGCAGTTTTAGAATCTCCGAATCAATCTTCAGCAGCTCGCCTTTCATGATGTCGAAGTCTTCAGCAGCACGGGAAACAATGGAGGTTGACAGGGTCTGCCTGCATGGTGGCTGAAGTCCAGTGCTCCCTTCACAGATATGGCGGAAATCCTCCCCTTGCACCAAAGTGAAAGGGACGCTGTCATCAGTGAGCATCATGAAGTTTTCATCGATGAGCTCCTTCTTGGTGTACCTGCATGTTTCCAGAACTTGATGCATTCAAAATTTCATGCATTCCCAACTTGATGCATTCAAAAGTTGATGCATTCCCTACTTTATGCATACATAGCTTTATGCATTCAGAAGTTGATGCATTCACAGCTTGAATCAAACGGAACATGAGGCTAAGAAAACTGAGGCTACCTTTAGCTTACCTCCCGAATCCAAGCTTCATAAGCAAGGCAATGTTCTGGTTTTGCTCACGGACTCGGTGCTCCTTTTCTTCCTTCTTTGCACACTCTGCAGCTTCAGCCAGGTCCTTCTTGGGGAAGCATTCACTCCACGTGTCATAGTGATAATTCTTCAAATTTCTCCGGATGCCAGTGGTTGAACCTTCCTTGTGCTTCACTTTTTTGCCACAAACTGTGTCTCCATCGTTCACCTTGCAATGGGCTGGTGAGTGACGATCCAGCGGCACAATGAAGTGATGATGGACCTTTACCAGGCGAGGAATACTGCTTGGACGTGGTTTCTGAACTTTTGCCAGACGCCGCCTCTTTGGTGTTAGCATGCTAAGCGTCTTGGCAGTGTCCCCTACCACAGGAAACAGAGATTTCACCTGGGAAGATAGGAGGCTCTTTTTCTTCCTCTTCTGTGTGCTGATTTCCATCGCCTATCGCTTTACAATTGCCGCCTTGCCCCTCTTACGGCCCTTTCCCCTGTCTTGCTCATCCCCATCTTCTTCTTCCTTGTTGTCCTCATCCTCCTCCTTGTCATCCTCCTCCTCCTCGTCCTTGTCCTCATCCTCATCCTCATCTTCGTCTTCTGCTTCAGACAAGTATCTAGATTCACTCCTATCATCATCCTCGATTATACCCTGACCAATGGAAGAAGCACTACCCTTGTTGAATATAGATTCTTGCCGTGGACACTTCCTTGTCGTAGTAGCATCATTGGCAAGCAGCACATTCGGACGACCAAGAGTACCTTCAGAACCATGAACAACCGAGGATGTACAAGGCAGCATGGTGCTCCGACCTGCAAGGAGATATTGTGCGGGGGAGATAGGGGAGATGGTTGATGAAAGCACAACATCTCCTCATTCATGTCAATGCTGTTGGTCTCAATGGTAAGGCGACACAAGTCACATACTGAGTACATATCGTCATAACTTTGCATTGCACAAAAACCTTGCTCATGTCGTCATGAGAATTTCTGAGAAAAGGGCAAAGACATGCAACAAATTCTCAAAGATGAAAGTGCACCTTCTCTCAGGGCAGGAGCAATGCCAGCAGTAGACAGTGGACCCAAGTTTGCAACGTTGACGGACTCGAGTTCATTGGGGACGGCACTTGTAAGCGCCTTGGTTACGGGAGCACCATTGGATTTATCTGTGTTGGTGGCTTCATCGCAAGCGTCGAACATGGCAGAAGTGCCATTGGCTGACATAGTGAGGAAAGAGAGCATTGTTTGCTTGATGGCCGCTATGCGTTCTTTTTGCATAGCAAATGTTTCATGTGCTCTTCGAGCCATGAAGCTTCAAGCCGTGACACTTGGAGCAATAGAACTAGGAGGCACAGCTCTTGGGGTTGTTACAGCTAGATCTGTTGCAATCGGAGAAAATGCGCTTTGAGCTGCTACACTTTGAGCTACTGCTCTTAGAGCTGCTACACTTGGACCTGATGCGGTTAGAGCTGCTGCACATGTAGCTGCTCCCTTTGGAGCTGCTTTGCTTGCCGCATAGTGTTGCGTCAGAGATGAGGGTACCCCATGTTGCTGAGGACATGCAACAACACCCACGCTAAGGAGGGCGAGACCAGTGATGCTATGGGATGTGGACAAGGAATCCATTACAGTAGTGGTAGCAGGATTTTTGTCATATTGATAATCCTCACATGGGTCACAAACACTAGGACCCAACCCCAAACAGACAAGCCGGTCGCGTGGCTTCCTGCCGCCACAGCGCGACCGGGAAACAAAATGTGAGACTTCATTGTAGTTAGTTCTTTCTCACCATTGTTGTAGGGTCCCATTTTCCTGCTGCGGTTGGAACTGGATGAAACCTCTCCATACATAACATTCAAGAGAAAAAACCACCACAATCCAAATTCAGAAGTACTAACCCACAAAGCTCATTAATTTTTTGAATGATGTTTTCCTTCAGAAGTAGCTTTTACTTCCACGAACATGATTGTGTCAGACTCACTTGCGGGAAATGATGTCCATTAGGCACAACTCGTGTGAATGCTTTCATTGAAAAATAATCAGACTACTTGAAACTAGTTTCAACTCATTTCTATTACGAGTGAGTAACGCAAACAATGATGAGTGATCCAAGAAAATCATGCAGCATAGGCAAAAAGATGCAAAAGTGACATTTTGAAGTTTCGTGAAATCCATGCATCAGGGTTAGAAACTTAATGGTGCCATACAATGTAGCTTCATGGGATGAAAGAGCATAAGTTCAGAAGAAAATTGTGGTTTGATATTCTGGAACTGATTTTTCTTCTACAAACCAACACCTCAGACACACATGCATGAGTAATCCATGGGCCGCACGGCAAGTGCAGGCGGTAGATGTTCGCCCACGTTCACATCGTCCCAGCTATCATTCAAGAGTTGCATAACCGTGCCACACAGTTAACAGACAACCCGTCAGACCTCAGTACGATACAAGAATATCGCACTGTACCAAGGTGGCAACCCGACTATCTCGGTCTCGTCTCAATTTGCTCTAGACAACCGAGATTGTCTCAGTGATGTGCGGCACAAGATAACAAGACGCGGTTTATTCGAGACCTGCGAGATCAAACTGGTCTCGATCTCGATTTAGTGGCATCAGCGCCAAACATAGAAAACCCAAACATAAACGTCCTGGGACACAGTCACCAAACTGCCCCCTTTACGTACGTTTTTTATTTTAAGACAATTGTGCCCCTAGTAGGTCAACCATGCCCCCAATTTGTGTCCAAACGCAATTTCAACACAAAGTCTGCATCGAGTGCATGTGACTTGCAGTCTGTGTCCAATCGATGACATGAGAATTTATACAAAACGATGAAAAATCCCATATCAAGTGGTTTGTCATTGTATCTGTCTGGGCTCGTGGCCGGTTTGCATGGGGGGTCTGTGTTGGAGTGATGCTCCTCACTATGGCAGGAGTTGCTCCAAAAAGGAACACCAAAAAGACAAGCCGTAGTGGCTTAGTGGTTAATGGTGTCCACCTATAGAGGCACGGGCCCGGGTTCAAGTCCCACAAGATGAATTTCTGTCCTACCTCAAGGGAAGTGGAAAATAGATCCCAGGAAGCTAGCTCAACCTTTAGTGTTCCTCTTAAAGTTTCTAGAAGGCTGAGTGAGGGTCCAGGAAGGTGGCACACCTTCTAGAAGGGGTGACTTGTCTTACAAGGCATCTAGATGTGTCTTGGTCTTCTGGATACCTTCCCTCCTACTAGAAGCAAGCTGAGGAATCTAGGAAGGGGCGGAAGCTTCTAGAGGAAGGAAGGGATTCCTTCCTAGGTGGGAAAAGGACAGCCTACCAAGGGCCACTCCAGAAGCCATAGAATATGCTAGGAAGCTCCAAATCTGGCATACTTTGGTGTTCTGGAAAGCTCATATCAGTGGCTATAAAATGCCACTGCTTGTGATCCTTTATCAAGTGTTCATTCCCAGTCAATTGAGGCCAAAGATATTGCCACACTCTCTGACCAGTTTTCTGCCATCCTTTGAACCAGTTGCCTCCACAGTTTTAGTCTCTCCAAAAAAACCAGTTGGTGGTGTGAACCAGCCACTGCTAGGGACCCTCCAGGGTGCACACTCACCCTCAGGCCAACAGTCTGAGACTCCCATTGTGTTAAAAGGGAACCTACTGGGCCCTGCTACCACGAGGCCGAGTAGGTACTCATGCAAACGTGAAACTTTCAATAGCGAATGTGATTCAGGACTGGGCTTGATGAGGGTTTGTATTGAGAGCCTGCTGAGTTTCTGTGCAACAAAGAATATCTTCATTCAAAGTGGCCACTTTTTCTTGATTGTCATCAAGAAACGACCCCCTTTTTTGACGTGCAAACCCACAATTACAATTTAGGGTTTTTTGTTGGGACCAAAGATCTTGGATGCCCATAAAATGCTAAGTGCAACTCTCATCCGCCAGCAACGTAAAGGCAAAAAAAACTGAAATGGCCAGTTTGTTCCCACGTTGGATCGCGACATTCTTTACCAAACGAGGAAGAAAGAGATGCACATGACCATCATGATGATCAACGCTCTGCATCGCCACCAATCGATGATCAACATTCTGATTGAACGCTTGCGAGATCGACGATTATCGACTTCCGTCTTTGACCCTCAATCAGCCAGAGTCCCTCGATTAGTATGAGGACTTCGGAACTCTGGCCGCAAGCTTGAGAAACAAAAGGATCAAACAGCTCGATTATGACTAAAACTGTTCATTTGTTAGCATCTAATGAAATCAATTGGTTTTGGGATTTATTTATGACAGGAACTTGCCTAGTACCGTGGTAGCGGGTCCTGGAAAGTTCCCTCTCAACGCATGGGGAGTCCGGAACTCCCAATAAACCTAATACAAACCTCCACAAAAGGTATCACAAACCCCTCTTTTCTGGGTTTGTGATACGTGGTGGATGACGTCCATGTCATCCTTCAACGATGCATGACATGGTACCTCCACATGTCTTTTTTCCCCTTCCTATTGTTACCGGCCTAGTGGTCGTGGCGTCACTCGGGTATTTGGGGTATTCTTGGCTAGACGGTGAAGGGTGAGCTATTATATCCTGAGAACTGAGTAAATGTGACTTGCACCCTTCATGTTTTGCGTGGGCTTCGCGGGCATAAAACGTAGAAACATTAGATCATCGTATAGGGTTTGCCCAAAAAAAGAAAGAGATGAAAAAGAGGTCTTCGCTCAATGGCGATATTGCAATAGGGGGACGGCCCATGAAGATAAAGTGAGAAAAGCAACTTGAATGGCTCCCCGTACATTTTCTTCACAACTATGGGCACGAGTGTCAAATCGTGCCAAGCAGGGCGTGGATGGAAATATGTCCCACAGTCCTTACATGAGGCTTGCGAGTCAAAAGTAACGAAGTTATCGCCAGGGGCGGAATGACCATAAAACCCTGAGTTTGGAGAATAAGCCTGATCACCTCCCTCGAAACAATAAGCCCCATCTGCCCTACCACGGATCAGTAAGCCTGATTTGGCCCCGCCTCGCAACAGTAAGCCTCATTTCCCCCTTGTGCACAGAGGTGAGTTTCAGGTTTAGGAAGATTAACGATACACTTCTAACGTTTGTTGAAAGAAAGCATGTCGGCGTCACATGGTCGGTGGCATCGACATGCTGGCGTCACTTCGCATTGGCCCAACAATCACAAACCCTTTCATAGAGGGGTTTGAGATTTTTCGGAGGTGGTTTGCATGGACTTTGCATGGGGGGTCCGAGACTCCCCATGCGTTGAAAAGAACTTACGGGGCCTTGCTACCGCCGATAGCAAGGCCACTGGGGCCCACCAGTGCGAGTGCAAAAGTAAAACCCTAAAACCCCATGTGTTATTAAGGGGTGGGTGTGTGTAAGTTTTGTCTTTCAAACAAGGGTTGAAAGTTAAAAAAAATGAAAAAAGAAACAAAAGAGGTATTTTTTACGTCCCCATTCTTGGAGCGCCGGGGACTCCAGTTGATAGGCGCTTGATGAAATCACTGACGCTCCAAGAACACCCCTCCTAGCCCCAAGTCCTCTTGCCACCCCTTCCGACATGATCCTCCATTGCGAGGCCCTCCATCGGCAGATGGGTGGGTGGGCTGGTGGGCTCCAAGGGGGAGGGGGAGGATTGCAGCAGTTGATACAGTTTGGACGGGTATTATTGTTCTACGAATCTCCCCTCCACCCCTCGATGCTACATTGTTTCCCTCAATCGCGTCAGCCGACATGGAGGGACACCATCTAGCACCGCATGCACGATCTTGCCATGCTCATGCAGCGTCATGTGTTGGATGGGCAGATGGGAATTTTTGTTGCCAAACAGGGGTGGATGGGGCTTGTTTTTCGTAGGCAGGGGCGAATGGGGCTAATTGTTCCGCGGTAGGGGGGTGTAACGGGCCGTGTCTCCAGCTCCTGCTCTGAAGTCGTCGTCGGAGTTTGCCGAATGGCGTTCTCAGTCCGCGTCAGGGGTTTACCCCCTTCGCAAGACTGAGGAGCAATCGTCATCAACGACCCAGAGCAGGGAGACTCGAATATTTCGAGTCTCCAGAGGCCCATTTCCGTTTTTCACCAAACCCCTGGTTTTGGGACCCAAACCGGGGGTTTTTACCTCGAACTCGTGTGTTCGCACGAGTTATTCCATTTGTTTTACGTCGAAGTTTGTCATAAACGAACTTCGAGTTTCTTTTTGTCATACTGGCGCAAAATCGTCGCGTGCGAGGCACGCTGGCGATTTCGCGCCAGCTATTTCGACCTCCCCCTCGCTCCCCCTATCCCTCGTCCTCTCTTGCTCGTTTGCAAGGAGGGCGAGGGGGGACGAGGGCACGGGGCCACGAGGCCTTGCCCTCAAGGCCCTCGTGGCCTCCCAGCCGCCGATCCGGCTAAGGCCGCGATCGGCGGCTGGCGGCTGGCCGGCCGGTGGCCGGCCGGTCGCTTGGCCGGCAGCGGGCCGTCCAGCCGGCCGGCAGCGAGCTGGCCAACGGCCAGCGAATTGTTGGCCTCCAGCCAGCCCTCGCTGACGCGAGGGGTGGTGCGCAACCACCCCTCGCATCAGCGAGGAGGGAGGGCCGAACCGGCCCTCCCGCTACATTCCTCCCCACCTATTATGAACCGTCCCGGTTCATGAACAACAAGTAGGATTGTCAGTCAGTGAGTCATCAACATTGTGAAAGAAAATTAATAATTTCAATCACCAGCTAAGCATGAACACGTGCATGGTACTTAGACCTAAGCTGCAGCTTGTAGGTCAGCACGGCTAGCGGCCTCCCCCCTTTAGGCTGGAGCGTCCGCGCGACAACCATGTTGGGCGTCCCCAACCTCCTATGGNCACTTGTTATGAACCGTCCCGGTTCATGAACAACAAGTAGGATTGTCAGTCAGTGAGTCATCAACATTGTGAAAGAAAATTAATAATTTCAATCACCAGCTAAGCATGAACACGTGCATGGTACTTAGACCTAAGATGTAGCTTGTAGGTCAGCACGGCTAGCGGCCTCCCCCCTTTAGGCTGGAGCGTCCGCGCGACAACCATGTTGGGCGTCCCCAACCTCCTATGGCCGCTGTCCATGAATGCTGCCCTGTGGGAATGTTGTTCATTTTTCCCACGTTCAGGTGGTACCTCCTGCCACGCGTCGATCTGTGCGAGCTGCAAGCTCGCTCCAGTACCCGTTGACCACCCCTGTGGGCAACCGAGATTCGGGCTCCCATGAATTGTGTTCAGGTCCACAACCGGCCCAATGAACGAGGTACTCCCTGACAACGCGCGACCGAAGATTACGCTCTCGGTGCTAGAGTAGGCGAAGGACCTCGTATTGGCCGTCGGCAGCCAAGACTGCAGGCGGTGGCTGAACGGTTCCTTCTGCCGTGTACAGAGCCAACAGGCTCACATGAAACATTTCATGTATCTTCATACTCGGCGGAAGTAGCAATCGGTATGCCACTGGCCCGATGCGTGCCACAATGGGAAACGGCCCAATCCACTTCGGTAGAAGTTTTCTTGCCCCTGGCGACTTCAACCGAAGGTTTTTAGTGCTGAGCAGCACTTTGTCACCGATGTCATACGACACCTCCCGGCGACCTTTGTCGGCATATGCCTTTTGTCGCTGTCGAGCTGCTTGAAGGTGACCCTTCGCCTCCTGTAACAAGGAGTCGATGCGCTCGGCAAAGGCTTGAGCGGAAGGAACCTGCCCTCCTGTACTCCCACTCTTCACCAATGAAGAGGGTACCACTGGATGCCGATCACTGTTCAACACGAACGGTGTGAACTGTGTGGACTCGTTCACCGAGTTGTTCACCGCAAACTCTGTCTGTGCTAGGAATTCGTCCTTATCATGCATGGCAGGGTCTACATACATGCGAAGCATCTGCTCCAGAGTGCGATTCATGCGCTCTGTTTGTCCGTCAGTTTGAGGGTGAAATATTGTCGACATTTGCGACTCACTGCCAAAGTACTCGTGCATCTTTTGCCAGAACTTACTAGCAAATTTTCGATCTCGATCGGAGATAATGCGCAACGGCAAGCCGTGGTACTTTACGACACCCTCAAAGAAGAGACGAGCTGTCTCCTCTGCGTTCACGTCAGTGGTTGTAGGAATGCAGTGTGTCATCTTCGTCAAAAGATCCACAACCACTAGTATTGCATCATGGCCACGGGCCGTGTCCGGAAGACCAGTAATGAAGTCCATGCTGACGCACTCCCATGGAGTCCCAGGAATGGGAAGCTACTGGAGGGGTCCCGCGGGCTTCTTGCTACTAGCCTTATTCCGAAGACATGGGTCGCATGTCATGCAATACTTACGGACATCGACACTCCACCCTGGCCACCAATAGTGGTCCGAGAGTGCCTGTCCGGTCTTTCGGGGTCCCACGTGACCTGCGACCGGCGGGTCGTGGAACTGGAAGATAACCTTTGCTCGAAGGTCTCCCAAGTTTGGCACAACAACTTGTTCTCCGTGCCAGAAGATTCCTGCGGCCTCCACCAAGCCGTACTTATCCGGATTTCGAGAGTCTTGAAACCAAGAATCCACACAGTATCCCATCCGGATCCTGTTTACAAAACCGTTGTAATGGATAATCTCTCGTGGTGGTTGCCACAGAGGTGCAAGGGGATCTGGTGGTTGTACGGATGTTGTTGCAATGGCCATAAAACACCCACTGCCCTCAGTGGTTACTTTAATTTCTATAGGCTGTCGGCTTAGTGGATCAGCCACATTGATGCGTCCTGGTCGATATTCCCATGTGAATGAGAATCGACTCAGGTATTCGCTCCAACGCGCCTGTCGTCTTGACAGGTTCGGTTGCGTTTGGAAAAACACCAATGGATTATGGTCGGTCACGACCGTCACACCCCCTTCAGCACCCTTGAGGTAGCAGCGCCACATCTTGAAAGCGTGTACTACCGCAAGGAGCTCTTGATCCCTAGTCGTGTACCGCGTTTCCACGGGTATGAGCTTCCGGCTCTCATACGCAACTGGGTGACCGTTCTGCATGAGGAGGGCTCCAAGTCCAACTACCGACGCATCACATCGAATCTCCCACGGTTGCGATGTATCCGGAAGAGCTAGGACGGGCGCCGTGGAGAGAAGCTCTTTGACTTTGAGAAAAGCGTTCTCGCAATCAGATGTCCATTCCCAACGCATGTCTTTTTGCGTGAGCCTGGTTAGCGGTGCTACCGGGGTCGAATACCCTTGCATAAACCGTCGAAAGCAGTTTGCAAGGCTGAGGAAAGACCAAATCTGCCCAACATTTTCGGGGCGTGGCCAGTCCACAACGGCTTGGACTTTTCGTGGGTCGACGCGGATGCCGTCCTTGCCAACGATGTGTCCAAGGTACTCGAGCTCATCTTGTGCAAACTTGCACTTGCTCACTTTCGCATAGAACTTCTGTTCCCGAAGGATTGCGAGAACTTCGCGCAGATGTTCTATGTGCTCTTCCATTGATTTGGACAAAACCAGGATGTCATCCAGGTAAACCAAGACAAACTGTCCGAGTTGCTTGGCGAACGTTCGGTTCATTTCTCCTTGGAAAGTTTCCGGGGCATTTGTAAGCCCGAAGCATAACACTCGGAACTGATAGTGTCCCATGTGTGTACGAAATGCGGGTTTGGGCACATCATCTTCCGTGATACGGATTTGATGGTACCCTTGAGAGAAATCCAAGGACAAAAATACTTTGCGCCTTGGAGTTGGTCAAAAAGGCCCTCAATCCGCGGTAAGGGAAATCGATTTTTCACCGTCAGCTTGTTCAACGCCCGGTAATCCACGCACATGCGTAAACCACCGTCCTTTTTGTTCACAAAAAGGATTGGCGCACCGTACGACAAGCTACTTGGCTCGATCCATCCTTTTGCAAGGTACTCTTTGATTTGGCGTTTGGCCTCTCGCCTTTCTGCTGGACTAAGGCGATACATGGGTCTGAACGGAGGAGTCGCCTCCGGTTGCAGCGGAATCGTGTGGCCCATGTGTCTTTCTGGTGGAAGCCCAGCCGGTGGGTCTTGGAATACATCTGAGAACTCCGCCAATAGAGACCTGATCTCTTGTGGCGTGTCTTCCGTCACGTCGTCCTCCACTTTCTGCAGCTGAGCCAAGAAGTATCGACAACCTTGTCGAATATGTCTCTTGACCTGCATTGTAGACAAGCTGGCATGGACTTTGGGTCGGGTCGGTGATAATTCCGTACTCGGAATCAACGTAAAGCGGCGTTGTCCTTTCCGGAGGATCAAACGCTTTGATTCAAAGCACATTAGAGCCTTGTTGTCACGAAGCCAGGGATCGCGTAGCACCACATCGAACGGGTCAAGAAGGTTGAGTACCTTCAACGTGACACTCTGTCTGTACCCTTGAATACAAATTTTCGCTTTACAAGAACCGATCACGGGTACCGTACGGTTGTCACCGACAACATCTGCGCCATTCGATGGCTCGTACTTCAGGCCAACCTGTCGGGTAAAGCCAAGGCTAACAAAAGAGTCGACCCCTCCAGTGTCAGCCAGTACATTCACGGGAGCACCAGCTAGGTGTCCTTTGAACTGCATCGTCATGTTGCCTCCACTCTTTTGAGTGAACAGACTCGACGACGGTAAGCCGAGTTTGTGATAAACACGGAATCTGTACGACGGGCGTCGCAACTCCCATGATTCACCCACTCGAGTCCACATCTTGTGGGCACGTGTGAATTCGGCCAGCACCTTCCAGTCTTTTAATTTCACTGGGTCAAAATCGTCGACTAAAGGTACTGCGAATGTGATTGAACTCATCGCTTTGAGGGCGTTTGATTCAATCACCATGTTACACAACTCTTGCACAGTGGTTGGTGTCGCCACCACTAAGCAGGTTCGGTCATGCATCTCGTCTGGTGATGCAAGATTTAGTGGGCAATGTCGATCAGCAAGTGCAGAATGAGGTTCAATGAGAGGGGACAAAACAACAGAGAAATTTGAACTCGTCAAAAACTCAAACTGTTTAACATCCTCGTCTGAAAGCATGAACTCACACTCGTGATCCACTTTTACCCCTGAGTGGTCCCCACTGACGTCACTTAGGGGTGGGGAAAACCCCCCCCACGGCCCTGTCTGTTACCACGGCTGGGCCCATTGCCACGCCCGCGACCCTGTCCACGGCCTTGTCCGCGGCCTCCTGCTGCACCATCCCCACGAGGTGCTGCTACTGCAGCTAGCGCCGCGGCCTCTTGTCCACCACCAGCACCCTCAGGTCATTGAGCCCTAAAGTGGCCCGGCTGCATGCAGTTGTGGCAGAGCCCTTCGCGGAAGGCTGCGTTGCGACGCTCACGCGCCGCCTGCAGCTCGTCATTCTCGCGGCTGCGCTTGTTGTTGGGACCCTTGTATCCACCAGCCTTCTTGGCCGGAGGGTTTGTAGGCTGCTTGCCCTTGGCCCCGCCCCGCTGTCCAGCTGACCCACCAGCCCGTGCAGCGTCCATGCGCATGTCGCGACCCTGCTGTGCACACGCGTTCGGCCGTGCATCAGAGTAGTGCTTCGGGTTCGCCGAGTACACTTCGCTCATGTAGTCGCGCAACGCCCTCCAGCTTGTCCAAGCTTGGCCAGTGGCTGTCCTTGTGGTCTTGTCCTTCAGCTTCTCGCTGGCGAGACCATCACGTAAGTACTCCGGCAGCATGCACTCCGGGTACTTGAATGTTTGAGTGCCATCGCCCTCGGTGAAGCTTTCGGCTTCCTCCACGAGTGCGGTGAACTCGCTCAAGTAGGATTCGAGCGAGCTGCCCTGCTGCCTGAAGTCCTTGATCTTGTGGAAGGCGCGTTGCGCCTCCTCACGTTGGGTACACTGCTTGCGCATGATCGCGCAGAAGGCCTCCCACGGCATGGGCTGCCACTCGAGGTGCGGCTGCTGCGCAGTCCACTCCTTGACCACGTACTTGAAGAGTTTGTCTTTAAGCCGCGTCGTGGCAAGGTCGCCCCACTGACTGAGTGGCGCCTTGTGGACACGTAGGACGTGCTCCATGCGGTTCAGCCAGTCGGTCAGCTTCACGCCCTTCCGGAAGATCTCCACACTGTGGAGGAAGGACGTGTTCATGACCGACCCCGAAGTCATCGAGGTAGGCAAGTCGTCGCTGCCACGGACAGTGGCCTTTGCAGCTGCGGCACGCTGCACTTGCTGCTACATCCGCACCTGGGTCACCCTCTGCAACGCCTTGTCGAGGTCGTTGCATCGGCGGCTTGCCTCATGGGCGGCCAGGCGCTGCAGCTGAAGATCACGGTCAAGGTCCGTGATGCTCTGCCCGACGTGGGCCAGCAGGTTAGCGAACGCGAACTTGAGCTCTGATGTCGTCAGAGCATCAGCGATAGCCTCCAGGGCCTCGCGTTGTCCGTGCACCCTTACCCACTGCAAGAGGGTACGGTTCGCGTACACGCCTCCAAGGAGTCCCATCTTTCGGAGGAGACTGTCGTCGGCGACGACGCTCGAGTGGGCGCTGCCTTGCCCCATTGCGACCGCATCGTAGGAAGGAGGGTCCGCCCCCATTCCTCCAAGTGGTGTCGTATCTCCACCACCGGTGGTGATCTTGAGTCGGCCTGCGGCCTCGGCAACGAACTCCGCGAGCCTACGACGATCATCGCGAATTGCCTTCGCGGCAACGTCGTCCGGCTCGTTCTCGCGGGAACTTCCCGTGTGGCTGCTTTCAATGCCCTTGCTGCTTTCGGCAGTCTCGCTGCCGTCGGCAGCTTCAGGCGATGCGACGAGCGTCTTGCCCTTCTCGAGAAATCGGCTCGAGTTCGTCGCACGAAGATGGCGATGGTCGCGATCCTCGTCGCCTTCGCCATCGTCGATGTCGTGCTCTTCGACGGGGTCCTCCTCCGGAAGATCCTCCTCCATCGCGTCGTCCGTCGCATGGGGGTCGTCCATGTGCGCGTCGACGTGCTCGTCGAGCACCTTTGCGGCCTCCGCACGCTTCTCGGTGTCGCCGAGGTTGGCGTCGGTTGCCTTAGGCGGTAGGGTTGCCCTTGGCGGTACGGTTGCCTTTGTGTTGGCAACCGTGCTCGCGACGACGGCTCCCAAAACTTGGAGTCCGCCGAGAGCTCGTGGTGACGCCGTCACCACCTTGCCCTTGTTAGTCCTAGACGGTCCGGCACTTGCCATCCCGTCTCTCGTGCAACTAGCACGTGAAGGTTGTTGTGAGGATCACCCCACAACGAGGAGGAATCGCCTCCTAAGACGTTGCTCTCACGATCGGTGAGGCAATTTCAATTTATATTTCTACTTTCCTAGGCCGCCACATCGGCACAAGGTCGTGGATTTTAGAACTAGACTTCCTAAGCCGTGACTCACGGCGATTGGCAAGCACTAGTACCTAGGAAAACAGAAAATTGCAATACAATGAGTTGACAAAAAGTGTGAGTACCGCTCACAAAGCTAGGACAAACAAGAGGAGAGGAATTACACAATTCCTAGCAATTCCTCCAATCCTTCTTCTAGCTTGTTGTCTTCTTCCTGTCTTCTTGTCTTCCTTGGCCTCCTCTTGAGTCTTCTTTGCGCGTCTTGCGCCCTTTGGCGGCGTCCTCCTTGAGCTGGCAGCGTTGGGGGAGCCGCCAAAAGTCCCCAAGTTGTCACCCTCCTTCTTTTTAGGTTTCTCTCAGGTCGTGAGAGTCCCTAAGCTTGGGGAGGGACGCTGTCCCAATTTCTTGGGTGAAGGAGGTTTGAAGGAGCCTTGAAAATGAGGAGGATTTTGTGGTTTTAGAGGTGGGAACTCCCCAACCCGTCCCACAAAAATCCTCCTAGCCCCCTGGAAGTGTGGAGATGCTGGAAGAAAGTGTCTCCACAAAAAAGAGCTTTTTTCAAGCTCTCTAACGCAATTTTCGGCGCTTCAATCCGTGAAGTGTGGATGCCGTAGTCTGTTCTGGCGTTTTTGCTGCTGCTTGCAGCTGCCGGCGGCGTTTTATCTATGTCTTAGCCGCCGTTTCCGTCGAACCCTTGGTCGCGAGGGTCGTCTGGCTCTGAGAACCACTGTAACGGGCCGTGTCTCCAGCTCCTGCTCTGAAGTCGTCGTCGGAGTTCGCCGAATGGCGTTCTCATTCCGTTTCAGGGGTTTACCCCCTTCGCAAGACTGAGGGGCAATCGTCATCAACGACCCAGAGCAGGGAGACTCGAATGTTTCGAGTCTCCGGAGGCCCATTTCCGTTTTTAACCAAACCCCTGGTTTTGGGACCCAAACCGGGGATTTTTACCTCGAACTCGTGTGTTCGCACGAGTTATTCCGTTTGTTTTACGTCGAAGTTCGTCATAAACGAACTTCGAGTTTCTTTTTGTCGTTCTGGCGTGAAATCGTCGCGTGCGAGGCACGCTGGCGATTTCGCGCCAGCTATTTCGACCTCCCCCTCGCTCCCCCTATCCCTCGTCCTCTCTTGCTCGTTTGCAAGGAGGGCGAGGGGGGACGAGGGCACGAGGCCACGAGGCCTCGCCCTCAAGGCCCTCGTGGCCTCTTAGCCGCCGATCCGGCTGAGGCCGCGATCGGCGGCTGGCGGCTGGCCGGCCGGTAGCCGGCCGGTCGCTTGGCCGGCCGCCGGCCGTCCAGCCGGCCGGCAGCGAGCTGGCCGACGGCCAGCGAACTGCTGGCCGCCGGCCAGCTCTCGCTGACGCGAGGGGTGGTGCGCAACCACCCCTCGCATCAGCGAGGAGGGAGGGCCGAACCGGCCCTCCTGCTACAGGGGGGATGTGGCTTATTGTTCCGAGGTCGGGGTAAACGAGAGTCACGAGTCACAAAACAATTTTTAATTGGAATTTTCATAGTATCGTTGGACCGCAATTTCTCAAGGAGCAGCCATTTCATGACAAGCGATGATGGAAACGAATCCAAAACTAGTTTTCTTCCATTCCTTCGAGCATTTGGGACATCGTAGCAAAAGTGTTTCATGTAATGGACGTGCACGTCAATTTGTTTTGTAGTATGGGCAATAAAAAAATGGTACCGAAAAGAGGGCACAGTTCCTATTCAATCTTACATTGTATTCAACTTTCAATTTGAAGGAAGTAATACATGACAAAACAGGCGTAAAAACATAGAAAAACATCGTAAGATTGTTACACTGCCTAATAATATCATTTTGAGTCAATTCCTTGGGTGCAAAATCTAAAAAACTTTTATACACGACAGAACAGGCACGAAAAGCATGGAAGCCATACTAGGGTGAAATCAACCGCAATTTCCTTGGGTGTAATAGCTTATACAACCACGCAAGCATGAACATAGGTCTGATGTTTCTAGAAGCTAGATGTGGAAGCAGCTCTATTCAGCAAGTAAAAAAGAAATCCAAACCCACCTCGATGCCCATGAGTGATCGGCGATCAAAGTCTCCAATGGAGCAAAGCGAGGGGAATAATGATCACCCCCACAAGAATCATAATGAGGCAAATAGACCTTTTTCTGTGACTCGTAAAGCCCCATTCGCGGATTTAGGGTTCTCTACTTTTGAGCAAGCGGAGGCCGTGCAAACGTAAAATCCTACATACGGGAATGGGGGGTTGCGAGTATAAGAGAAAAGGATGGACACTTGATCGCCATCGAGCGAAAATGAGTTTTTCACACATTTTTTCCCACAGGAAACCTATTTTCATCCATGCAAACATCTTTCAAAGCCTTACCTAAATTGAAAATGGGGTTTTATGGTTTTGTTTCTGTGCGGGCTCCTGTTGGGCCCCGTGGTAGCGGGATACAACAGGTTCCCTTTCAAAGCATGGAGTGTTTCGGACCGTACATGGAAACCTTTCCAAGAAAAGTAAAAAGACCTTGCATCAAGGGATCTTAATGTTTTTTTCATGTCCGAAGACGTGACCATGTTGTCATTGGATGGCATGGGGCGTCGACATAGCGTGTTCATTTGTATATAACATGAGTTTTTGCATGATCGCTGGACATAACGTTAATAAAGTGCAAGAAGTTTCTTATTTTTCATATGGCGTGGCTAATTTGCGAAAAATGGATATACCTCTTGTTATTGAGAATTGTGTGGGTGCATGGTCGCTCCCTTGAATCTCTTTTCTAACATTGTAGATAAAGAGATGGAACCTTATTATGAAGTTTAGTTCTATGTAAGTATTGATTTCGGCCTGAGCCGTTAAAGTCACTGTCAGGACCGGGAAACTCATTTTCCTGAGATCCATAGAGTAGATCTGGTTCATATCCTGGTCTGCTTTGGGTGCTTTGGTAGTCCTTTACTCCTGCTTCGTCACCTGTGCCTTGGGGTCAAAAGTTTCTTCTCCGTTTCATCTTCCAATCATCCATGTCGTCCCATCTGCGAGTGTGACGGACGCCGACGAGTGGTATGGTTTGCGGCAAACTGGGAGACGTACCTGCCACATCACGCGTGCCAAGAAGTTTGTTGTCCACTGACGTTTGAGCCTTTTTCATTGCATCTTGGCTGGCAGGTACCCATTGGGTGGATAACACGGCCACCCTGTCACGTGGACATATATGAATCTTGTGAATTTGTTTCGACCAGGTTTTCAAATTTTGGCCTTCGTACAAACCTCGGACGTCATTGTCGAGCACCAATGGTTCTGGGCCTCGATCCCAGAGACTTACAGTGGTACTCCCCATAGAGCCTGCCATCCGATGACGGTTAGCAAATCCGGAGTGTCGACAAATTTGGTTCCCCGGTAGAACTGGCGCAGCCGCCACGGCCTTGTCGTTTTGCGGCGTTTGGTGGTCGCATGCGCCAGCGCTGCATCGCCTGGAGAGTGACACAGTCCGCCCCCTCCCGCGCTTCCTCGGTTGCTCCGTCCCACCCCAACCTCCGCCTCGTCCTGGCCAGTGTCCGTCTTCGCCACTTCGTGGCCCTTCGCCTAGAAAGTGCCGCTGCTCACGCTGCAGATGCGTTCTGGACTTAGTGTTGGTGTTCGATCTCCGCACGGACTGGACACTCTGCTCTGTCTCCCGATCGATCTCTCGATCACGTTTCGGGGTCAGCCTCTGGACAAGACCACCGGCGCCCGCGTCGGCGACAGCAGCAGAAGCACCAGCGGCTGGAGGTTTGGCCAGCAGCATCGCAGCTTT
>SZWC01033771.1:7559-19171 GCA_023375785.1 Penium margaritaceum | reverse complement strand
ATATACATATACATATACATATACATATACATATACATATACATATACGTATTCATACACATATACATATACATATACATATACATATACATATACATATACATATACATATACATATACATATACACATACATATACATATACATATACATATACATAAAAATATACATATACATATACATATACATAAACATTTACATATACATATACATATACATAAACATATACATATACATATACATATACAAATACATATACATATACATATACATGTATACGTATAGATACAGATGTACATGTACAAAAAGGTATAGATATGGATATATGTATAGATAAGGATATTGATTTCGACATAGATATAGGTATAGATGTAGTTATAGATATAGAGAAAGATAAAAACATGGATTTAGATGTAGAAATAGAACTAGATGCAAATAAAGATAGAGATATATGTAGATATTGATTTATACATAAATATGAATACAGATATAGATGTACATATAAAAATATATGGATTTTGATGAAAATATAGAAAGGTGTTGGAGCGTAGTAGGGTAATGCAACATGTGCAAATCTTGTTGGAGCGTGAGACATAAAAGTTAACACAAGGGAGCATAGGGCCGAGGACAATGTTGCGGCAAAGTAGTAACATGACTAGCTGTCAACATCACCAAAGTCACTGAGTTGTAGTTAAAGGCAACAACATGTTGCAACGGGGTGCAACACAAGGACGGGCTGTTGGGTTCGCATGGCACGGTGCGTAATGGAAGCTACAACGGAGCCAAAAACTATGGAAGAGGCGCTTGCATGGCCAGATGGGCAGCAATGGGACGATGTTATAAAGTGTGAGCTTGTGTACCTTGCTGAGAACACCACTTCGAAGTTAGTGGATCGAATTGAGGGGGTAAAGGTCATCACTTCCAAGATGGTGTTCATGGTGAAGCTCACCAAGGACAACAAGGTGGAAAAGTACAAGACGCGGCTGTTGGAGAAGGGGTACATGCAACGGAGAGGCGAGCACCATGAAGAGACGCTTGCTCCTATCACCATGTTCACAAGTATGCGGACGATCCTCATGATGGTAGCTGCAAAGGATATGGAGATCCACCAAAAGGATATCAGAACGACATTCTTGAATGGCATATTGACAATGGTACCCACCTTGAGGTACTAGAGGAGGTGGATGCGTCAGAGGGCAAGGTCTACGAGTTGTAGAAGGCCTTGTATGGATTAAAACAGACATCCAGGTCTTGGTACATGCAATTGGATGACTAGATGGTGAAGCGCGACTTTAAGTGTTGTGAGTTAGACCATAATGTGTACGTGTAGTATAGCAAGAGACTTCATCATAAAGTCACACTCTACGTCAACGACCTCATCCTGTGTTCAATAGCTCTTGCGACTTTGTAGCAGCTCAAGGAGGAGCTGAGCAAAAACATTAAGATGACAGACATGGTGGAGCTAGAGTACTCCCTTGGGGTGAGAATTATTGTGAATTGGAGGGCGTGCACACTTATGCTGGGGCAGGCCAAATACAAGGCCAAGGTCCTAAAGTGGTACAAAATAGAGGGTTGCAAACTCGTGGGAAGTCTGGTCTCCACAAGTTGTGTGCTGAGTGTAGCAGTGGCGCTGCAAACGATGAGGAGAAGGAGGACATGGCAAATGTGCCCTACCGATCTGTCGTGGGCTGCCTAATGTATGCCATGGTGGCGACTGGGCCGGACGTGGCCAACATGGTGGGTCCGGTGAGTAGGTACGTGGCCAATCCTTGACCGCTACACTTGAAGGGGGTGAAGCGCATCCTCTGCTACTTGTAGGCCATGCGGCATGTGTGCTTGAAGTACAATGGAAAGGGGAAGTCAGTCCCCTTACGGCTGGTATGCTACACTAATGCAAATTACGCTTGTGCTGTGGATGGGAGGAAGTCAACTTCTGGCTACTTGGACTTCTTCCTCACTGGTGCACCAGTCTAGTGGTGGAGTAGGAAGCTGGACTGTGTCTCCATCTCTAGAGGCAGAGTACATCGCGCTGGCCGAGGCGATCAAGGAAGCGGTGTTGCTCTATAGAAAATCTGGTAAATCATTACATGCCTATTCATCATGTCATATAGATTTTCAAAAATGAAGGTTCTTGCTATAAAGGTATGTATGCTGTGATTAGGGACTCAAGGGACTATACTTTTATTTAGTTATGTTGGGTTGACGTTATGTGGAACAAATGGGACAATCACTTAACAAGGTCTTCCGCCAAAAATGAGCTAACATCATCGATTGTCAGTGGAAAACCTAAACATCATATTGGAAGTGACAAAAATTTCCAAGAGAGAGCATTTTGTCACTAAATGGAAAGAACATAGTCGATTTACTAATGAATGCAATAATATTAAAGAAAATAAGATCACAACAAAATGAAGAACAAGGTGGAATAAGGTGAGATAAGGTGGGAGGGTTGTGGTTAAACAACAAACTTCATTGTTTGATTAAAGCATAGAAGAAGAATCCACGTAAGAATCAACATAGAAATGTTGAAGAAAACTTTTAAAACTTATAGATATTACTACTACATCCATATCTATATCTATATCTATATCTATATCTATATCTATATCTATATCTATATCTATATCTATATCTATATATATCTATAACTATATCCATTTCTACATGTATCTATATCCATATTTATAATACATCATATCATATCTATATCTATATCTTTCTCCATATCTTCATCTATGTCTATATCTAAATCTATATCTATATCTCCAAAATATACTTATGTTTACATCTTTACCTATAACTATGTCTGAAGTTATTTCTTTATCCACATCCATATCCATGTATATATGTATTTGGGTTCACAATGTTTTTTTTATACATTCACATCTATCTGTACCTATATGTACGTGTATATTTATCTCTATATCTTAAAGCAAATGTTTGCATGTGTAGCATGGTAGTGCCATGCAGACTGGTCGAAGGAGCCACTTGGCTCTAGTGGGGTCATATGGGATTGTGGGCGGTGAGATGGGATGGCTTGAGGGTCGGAGACCCTCAAGCATCGCGGTTTTGGCCTAGTCGGCTAAGGATTTTTTTTGAATCTATTTCATTGGTATGAGAGCTCCAGAGCTTGAATCCCATGTCGTGATTACAGGAGATGCCAAGGCGGCTCTCACTCCTAGTGGGGGGGAGTGTAGTGTGGTAGTGCCACACCGACCTGTCGAAGGAGCCACGTGGCTCGAGAGAGGTCAGGTGATACTCTGGGCGTTGAGATGGGATGGCTTGAGGGTCAGAGACCCGCAAGCACCACGTTTTGGACTAGTTGGCCATGGATTCCGTCTAATCAGTTACAGAATATGTATGGGTATGTGTTCATAAATACACATACATGTAAACGTACTGGCATGGACGTATATGTTGAAATGAATACATAAGGACTTTTCACTATATACATAAAAACATAAACATAAAAAACAGTTCATGTTGTGTAATTTTACCATTGTATTGATGTTGTAATTATTTGTTTCTTGTATTCTACAATCATTGTTTCATTTTATTACCTCTTTTGGGTTATATTATTTAGATAATTTGTTGAGAAAATTGAGAAACTGAGAAGACAACACATGATAATAAGAAAGTAAATGCTAAGATATTATGTGATAATGTGTTTTCTATTATGATATTCACGGCACAACTAAATAAACAATTTTAAACTGAACTTTGGCTAAAAATGTTCATGCATGTACAAGAGGAGTTAAAAGGAAGGGTAAAGTGGTTCTGTATTTAGTGTTTTTGTTTAATATTTTTCTAACTTCCATTCATTTCTAAAGAACGGTTCCATTCATATTGTACAATCTATGATGGAAGATTTGTTAGTAAATGAATTCATCACTGTGGATGAAGAAACGTTTTTGTTTTTTAGCCTTGAATCAATGGATGTATGAAAATACTAGTTTTCAATGTAGTGAGACAATATTGGACATATTTCCTTATTGGAAGTTTCATTTATTACATTGGTCTTTTCATGTTCATTGTATTCATACTGGCATAGGTTGCTATCTAATTCACACTGTTAGGTACAATTACAATGTCTTGTTTGACCTACATTGTTATAGAAATTCTTTCACGTAGAATGTGAGCACCGGTTTTGTCATCGATACAACATACGACTTCCGTTCTTGTGTTCTGTTCCATTAATTGATCTTGCAACAGAATGTCCTCACTTTCAAACCCTGTTCTTTGTCATTGATTTCATGTTTGATTTCACTGAACCTACTGAAGTCCACCAGCCCACCACAATCACGATTGTTCGATGACCAGAACAAAGAAAAAATCACCTTCCATTATGGAGGAGATTCACCGTTGTATACATGTTTTTGAGGTCTGAAGATGCACCTCACCAAACGATACCTTTTTCCGAGTCGTCGAGCACTCTTGCATGCCTAACCAGTTTGTCCCACCAATGTAGGGTATCTGAGATACCCAAGCCCTAGTGTCCCTCTGAGATACAAATCAATTGTTCTCACTATCCCACTACCTCACAAGTGGAGTGTCCCACTTGTACGGATATGCTCGTGATATCCAATCCTCAGCTTATCGATTGGGTTCCGGCCGATGAACACTATGCCTAAATGTGAAGGACAGGCTTCCTCTTTACCCCATTTTTGCCGGAACAATGTAATCATAACTCATGTGTTCCAACTGTTTTCAACTCTTCTTATGGTTTAAAGCGCAGTCTGTTCTGGCCTTTTACGCCAAAGTTGACTCTTTCGAACCAAAAGCCCTCATCTATAGATTCAACTTGGATTAGAGACTTAAAATAACCCAAGGGTGTGTGGAAAAATCCTCCATGATGTGAAGCTGCTAGATGATTCATAGTTGGCCTCAGTTAAAGTCTTTGGATATGGGATGTTAATCTCCCAAGCCAATACATGATGAAAACTCAATACATCTCATATGTTGAATAGAGCATCATTAAGATGAAGAACATGTTAAATTTTCAAAACAAGAGTCGATTTTGGAAGTTGGATACTTGAGTAATAATTAGTAAGTGTACCTTGAAAACAAGTATCTCAGTTATCGAGTGCATGCATACAAATGTGGAATCACAAATGAGGCACACAATGTTACTAGCATGTTACTTTCAAGAAAATTCTTTCACACTAAAGCTTAATGAACTTGGCCATAGCCTTGGATTCGATGAGGGGAGATATTCCCATCCGCCCCCCTTTTGGCATGATTAGACAACCACACTGATAAGTTCTCTAGTGAAGTGCGGAGAGCAATTGAAGTTGCTCTTTGCAGTCTGTGGTCATGGGTTCGTCGCTCCCTCATAATACCGTGATCAAGCCAATGCCTAATTCAGAGGGCGTGAAACGGACAAACGTTTGCCCGAGTAACGACTCTTGAAAGGGAGCCCATTAGGGGGTATTTCAAGTCCGGACCATCTATGAAAACCAAACTAAAGATGAGTAAGCAACACTGGTTGGCGCCACTTCTATTTTGACCTCATGTGAAAACCTTCACTCATGAGATGGCCACCTTCTAATTAACTATGGTATTTTACAATTTCAAGAGTTTTATCATTATATATATATTTTTTAATGCATGTATATCATTATCCAAAGATATTTTTTGCCAAAATTCCTAACACCATATTGTAGACACACGTGCAAACACAAACGCAAAAACTTGCATGGACCCTCCCATTGTGAATGAAATTGAAAACAAAAAGAAATTCAACAATTCGACAGATCCATGAGGTAGAGGGGACGACCCAAACGACCCCTCAAGTTTGTGGTTGGTGTACTATATTCCTCAAAAATCCTTCTTTCAAGGTTTCTCTTAGGTGTGCTTTCTACGAAAGGCACATCCATTAGTGACAACGGTGTCTTCCCTGCATAGGCAAAACCTCATACATGTTTCCACGTCCTTGTCCATGTTGATACAACATGGAAAAGGACGTGGAGTCACACACCCTCATCCTCATGCATATGGAAACTGTTTCCATTGCGCAAGAAATAACATGTTAGCCATTAAATTTCTGGACATGAGTCCAAACATGAACGCCTCTATCATGGTATCAAAGCGAAACGTGTCTACGACACCCTTCGTGTCAAACCACGATGACTCGACCTTTTATTGCACATGTCAAGGGAAGTTGGACTTCATCCTATCACATGGGTTTTTGAGGAAGAGTCCATGAAAAAACTCTTACTAACAGTGATCGTTTTCAAGTGGAAAATTTGTCAAGTGGAGACATCCTCACACTCTTTGGAGACAATTGGCCCCTTTTTTCATCACGTGCTCCATGGAATTCTCCTCTTCCTCATTGTTTTCTCCCCTTCAATCCCTTCAACACAATTGTCATGTCCAAGAAGTTTACTCGATCCCTTCATTTTCTCCCGTGGTTCAAGTATAGTGTTGGTGACTTAGATGGGACGCACATTTTTGCTTGGGTTCCATTTCTTGCTTAGGGGCCATACTTGAATTGTAAAGACCAGCGTTCATAACATGCTTTTTTTAGTAGGATTTGACAGACCTTTGGCATTGTTGAACATGGTTCCAAGTGCTCTAGGACAAGAAGGGATGTTTTTTGCACATGCAGCTGGATTTGGTCGTTATAGCCTACACTTTTAGAAATTTTTCATTAGGTGTGTTAAGAACCACGTGGAGTAATGTGAAGAATTTTTGCAAGACATCTAAGAGGTAAGACTCCAAGAACATGAAGTTATGGACTTGTAACTTTGTTTGGTACATGATGTGGATGATGTGAGGGATCAATTCATGGACATTTTAAGTAAACTATTCGTTGATAAGGCACACTTGGCACCTCTTTTAGACCTTTATCAAGTTCATATCGTGCTTTCCACTCCTTTTGAATTGTTGATACCATAAATGCCTTATGTACTTTCTTGCTTATCCATGTAGATCCCAACTGCCACTTGTGTTTCATTCACAAATCTTGAGGTCAAATTGTTTTCCAAAAAAATATTGAAGGCTCTTGGGGCATGACACCAAAACTTAGCAACAAAAAAAGCAGATGCACTATGGCAAGAGTGGCAGCTGAATCGAGTCTTCACTGAAACTAGGCAAGAAAAACGCTATGTTTTCTTTTCTTTCTCGGGCCTAGTTAGAAATGAGCAGTGCCATAGATGACGGAGGGTGAACCCCCCCATCCCACCATGGCACACCACCCATCATAAGGAGTTGAGCCCGGTCCAAGAGGTTGTTAGCACCGTCTTTGAATTACAGAGGCACAACGTTGGCACAACAAGCTAAAGAATACAGAAAAAAGACACTTTGATTCCGTGTAGTCCAAGATTGTCTCACCTCGCACATCCATGTGCAATATTGCAATTGTCCCAACAACATACGCCATTGCGGCGACCCCCACTTGCTGTTACTGCATTTGTTCATGTTGCTGCTACTATTGCTACTATTTTTGTTGCTGTTGCTATTGGTATTGATGCTACTACTACTAATGTTTCTATTTGTTTTGTTGA
Source organism: Penium margaritaceum (assembly GCA_023375785.1). Classification (NCBI taxonomy): domain Eukaryota; kingdom Viridiplantae; phylum Streptophyta; class Zygnematophyceae; order Desmidiales; family Peniaceae; genus Penium; species Penium margaritaceum. The sequence continues at coordinate 11,667 of SZWC01033771.1, read as the reverse complement.
TGCTGCTACTACTACCATTGCTACGGATGCTACAGTTGCTCCACTTACTGGAGACATGGAATAAGGAGGACTATGGAAATGCAAATGATGGCCTTTACGTGACCTGTAGCAATGGTTTAGTGGTGCATCCACTACAGAAGACAAAAGTAAACCATGTTGAAGAGTTTAAGGACAAGAATTCAAGCTAGATGTTTGCACCGACCCAAGTGGCAGTTAGCTTTAGCTTGGGTTTTCAACTTCCATGAGTGCAGTTTAATCATGCTTTGCATACACTCGAATAGACACAAAGGTGAATAGTTAGCACAAAAAAAATAAAACTATGTCATGTTATCTCGTTCCATCCAATGCCATCTCACACAATACCATGCCATCACATGACATTGTATGTCATCACATACAATTTTTTACATCATGTGCCATCTTATATCATCGTGCGCCATTGCATTTCATTCTAACCCAGTAAGGTACTTTTAACTTTTGCTTTGACTGCGATTCCATTCCACAGTGTCATGCCTTGCCATGATGAGCTGCGCATGCTCTTGAATCCCTTTGTTCGTTTGGAGCATTGAAGCATGGTGTGCATCATTGCGCTATCTCGTTTTACATCACATCATGTCACATCAAATCAAATCACATCACATCACATCACATCACATCCCATGAAATCACATCACATCACATCATATGAAATCACATCACATCACGTCACATCACATCACATCACATTTCTCTATGGTAGAAAGACTAGTATGCCATGCCACTACATTGCACTTTGACTATGAAGTAAAGTTTTAGGATGAATATAAAAGTCCATTACCCAACTTGCCTTGCCAGTGCTGTGTTGCACGACCACACCACAAGGCCTCCCCCGGCGTTGCCACAAAACTACACGTCCTTTGCTGGTTATTGCACACCTATGATGAAGTACAATGTGGGGTAGTGCAGTGGTGTATGAAAGGGTGCATTGTGGAATGGCGGTGTGGTGTGCAATGCGATGTTGGGGGGTGCAGTGTGGGGTAGGGCGGCTTGGTGTGGGATGATGAGATGTGGTGTGGGGCAGGGCGGTTTGGTGTTGGATGATGAGGTGTTGTGTGGGGCAGGGCAGTTTGGTGTGAGATGTCGAGGTGTGGTGTGGGGCAGGGCAGTTTCGTGTGGGATGATGAGGTGTGATATGTGGCAGGATGGTTTTTGTGGGATGATGAGGTGTGGTATGGGGCATGGGGGTTTGGTGTGGGATGATGAGGTGTGGTGTGGGGGGGGGGGGGGGTGTGGTGTGGGATGATGAGGTGTCGTGTGGGGCAAGACGGTTTGGTGTGGGATGATGAGTTGTAATGGTGGCAGGGTGCTTTGGCGTGGGATGATGAGGTGTGGTGTGGGGCAGGGCAGTCTGGTGTGGGCTGATGAGGTGTGGTGTGGGGCAGTGCTGTTCGGTGTGGGATGATGAGGTGGGGTGTGAGGTAGGGCAGTTTGGAGTGGGATGATGAGGTGTGGTGTGGGGCATGGCGGTTTGGTGTTGGAGGATGAGGTGTGATGTGTGGCAGGGTGGTTTGTTGTGGGTTGATGAGGTGTGGTGTGTGGTAGGGCGGTTTGTTGTGGGATGATGAGGTGTGGTATGGGGCAGGGTAGTTCGGTGTGGGGCAATGCACGGGTCATCAAAGAGAGAAGTCATGGTAAAACCGAGGAAATGTCCAGAAGACAAAATCTCCCCCGGCCGACATTGCCACCAACGATGTTAATATAGATGTAGTGATTTTGGCCAAAATTCCGACCATGGAAAAGAGGAAAATAACAATATTGACACTCCAACTGAAAAAAACACTTAGAGTTTCAAAACACTATCTGTATGGCATCTTTTGGTCATTTCCCCCACCTTCAATTCAAACCCTTCTTTAAAGTAGTGATGTAGAAACTTTTCATAGCCAAATGGACTCGGGGTTGCACCATACACTTCACAAGTCACACATGAGTGTTCTATAAACTCTTACAGTTTAATTCATGTCTATGGAAAGTTTTCCACCCGAAATGAATTTCGACCAAAATTTGCACTTAGCATTTTTGAAAAACAACAGAGTTAAAATCCGCAGTCAGCCACTGCACACATGCAGTGGAGTGACATCGTTCACGTCTGAGCATGAAACTTGGAGCAAAACACTTGAGAGTCTTCGCTGTTTGCATCGCACCACACCCTCCCAGGCCACACCGCACCCCATTGTCCTCACACCGCATTACACTTCCCCACACTGCACCCCACGCCAAGTAGCATGAAGAGGACACATTTCACTGGCATTTCCATACATGCCATATGCCATATCATATATGTGGTGAATGCGTGCATGTTGGTGTGTGTGCATGTCAACGTGTGTGTATGTGTGAACATGTAGATGTCATTGTGTGTGCTTGTCCATATGTGCAAGTTCGTTCAAGACATGTCATATGTCTTATCGTATGTGCAAGTCTGTATTTGTATCTGAATTTGTCTCTTATTGGAAAAAATGCTCGTGTCCACAGGGACATGCTTATGCTTCAACGTGTGTGTGCATGTCAACCTTTGTCCATGTCAATGTTTGTGTATGTCAATGTGTGAATTTCAACGTGCTTGTATGTCACTATGTGCATGTCAACGTTTGTGCATGTCAACGTTTGTGCATGTCAACGTGCATGCATGTCAATGTGTGTGCATGTCAATGTGTGCATGTCAACGTGTGTACATGTCAATGTGTGAATGTCAACGTGTGTATGTCAACTTGTGTACATGTCAACGTGTGTGCATGTCAATGTGTGTGTATGTCAACATATGTGCATCTCAATGTGTCTGCATGTCAATGTGTGTGCAAATGCACCTCTTATGGATAACCACATGATCCAGGACGACAAGAATTAAGTCTGCTTGTCAAGATCCATGACAATGTGCGTTGAAACTTGCCAGTAATGATCCTTGACCACTGGACACAATTCTGACTGATATAGGAACTGTCAAAGACAACAATGAAGGTTTTGCAACTGCCAACCAGCGCCTTATTATACATCTTCTCTACCTTTCTTTGTTTCTGTTGCCCATGGTTCTCACTGCATGTACAAGACATCCACGTTGCCTATGGTTTGCCACCAAATGCCCACACACCCTGTTAAAGTAGTCAGTGATGCCCAAAGTTGTGACATGGGCTAGCTTGTAGCAGTAAAGGTTCGATACGCTCTCCTTGGGACTTTCCCCAAAGTAAGGGCGGCGACTCCTCAACGGTTGTAAAAGCCGTTTGATTGCCATTGGGTTGCGCGCGCAGCAACCCAACGGCATGTGATGCTCATGCGCTCTCATCATATGTACCATATGCACCTTGTTTCAACTCACTTCTTGATCTAAAATCTTCTAAATGTGTATCTTCTCAACATGACATCGAGCTAGTCAACCCTGATTTTGCTTCTGCTCAACTCGATCTGCCACTTCTAGACCTTGTTGACCCTCGTTGACCGGCGGGAGTGGCTGTGCTCCGCGGCATCTCTGAGTCTCTGTGGCTCATCTGGCGGTTCTGGCATTCCCGTGGCGTCTTTCCAGCGTTGTGGCGTCTTCGGGCGTTTTCGGCATTGCGGTGAGGCACGCGTCGGCCCTGTTCTCCCCCCCCTTGGTGCGCGTTGGCGTGGCCACAACCCCCCCCCTCCTCGCGCGTTGCGTGGTCCCCCTGTCGCGCCCCTAGTGGCGCACGGCACCCGACCTCGCCACCCCTCTGGTGCAATTTGGCGGCTCGGGTGAGCTGCCCTCACCCCTTCCCCCCCTGCCTCCCCCTGCCTTCGCACTCACCTCTCCCCTCCCCCAAATCCCCTTCTCCTCTCCCCCCTTTCCTCCCTCAATTCCCCTCCTTCCTTCTCCCTCCCGTCCTCCCTCCCTCCGTACGTCCATTCGTCCGTCCGCACGTCCGTCCGCTCATCCGTTTGTCCGTCCGTCCGTCCGTCTGTACGTCTGTCCGTCTGTTCGTCTCCCTCACGTCCTCCCTCCGTCACTTCCTCCATTCCTCCCTCTATCCCTCCCTCTATCCCTCCCTTTGTCCCTCCTTCCGTCCCTCTCTCCATCCCTCCCTCCGTCCCTCCCTCCATCCTTCCCTCCGTCCCTCCCTCC
>SZWC01033765.1:0-10323 GCA_023375785.1 Penium margaritaceum | reverse complement strand
GGGGGGGGGGCAGCAGCAAGCGGCACTACAGCCTTGTAGCGGTCTCATCACCACCGTCTGGTGGTGGCAGCCGTCACGCTGGCGCACTGGGAGGACCTCGGTGGCTCCTCAGTGGAGAGCTCGGCGCGGCAACGCCACCGTGACGCCGCCTCCGTCGAGACAACCCCACCATCACAGCAAAGGCGGCCCTCCATACCGGTAAGCTCCCCTCTTTCCCATTCTCCTGGGGGGGTCGAGCACCCGCACGTTAGCGCTAGGGTGGACGCCGCAGCTGCTCGCGTGTCCTCTGTCCTAGGTCACGACGTTGTTGCCGTGGCCACAAGGGTTACGCGCACGGCCCTTGCAGTAGTCGACGCTACAGCAGCAACCGCCACCACCCTAGCTGCCGCTGCCCGAGCTTCTCGCGCCTCCGCCTCGACCTCGGCAGGACGCGCTGCTGAGTCATACACCGAAGCCGTCGTTGTCGCCGGTCCTGTGGCTGCCGCAGCTGCAGACATCTTCACTCAGGTTGCTGCAGCCGCTTCAGCTATTGCCTCCGCGACTGCCTCCGCTGCGTCTGCCGTGTCTACAGCCGCTTCTTCCATTCGTACCTCCACCTCTGGTGCTGTTGCAACTGCCTCATCTGCTCCCTCGACCGTCACCAGAGTCGTCACAGCCGCCATCTCCATCGTTGCAGCCTTCANCCGTGACGCCGCCTCCGTCGAGACAACCCCACCATCACAGCAAAGGCGGCCCTCCATACCGGTAAGCTCCCCTCTTTCCCATTCTCCTGGGGGGGTCGAGCACCCGCACGTTAGCGCTGGGGTGGACGCCGCAGCTGCTCGCGTGTCCTCTGTCCTAGGTCACGACGTTGTTGCCGTGGCCACAAGGGTTACGCGCACGGCCCTTGCAGTAGTCGACGCTACAGCAGCAACCGCCGCCACCCTAGCTGCCGCTGCCCGATCTTCTCGCGCCTCCGCCTCGACCTCGGCAGGACGCGCTGCTGAGTCATACACCGAAGCCGTCGTTGTCGCCGGTCCTGTGGCTGCCGCAGCTGCAGACATCTTCACTCAGGTTGCTGCAGCCGCTTCTGCTATTGCCTCCGCGACTGCCTCCGCTGCGTCTGCCGTGTCTACAGCCGCTTCTTCCATTCGTACCTCCACCTCTGGTGCTGTTGCAACTGCCTCATCTGCTCCCTCGACCGTCACCAGAGTCGTCACAGCCGCCATCTCCATCGTTGCAGCCTTCACCACTCTTGGAGCCGTCCTCACCACCGGAGCGCTTGCTCTGGTGATCCCCATCACATCCACTGCCTTCGTTGTCTCAGCTGCAGTTGCAGCTACTGTCCCATCACTCCTTGCCTTGTTGTGCGCGCCTCCACCTCCTTCTGCTTTGTGAGAGTCTTCGGCTGCTGCTCTGTCTCCTTGCCTCTTTTCTTCTCTTGCGGGATCTTGTTGCTTGTCTGATTGGGGTCGGGCTGTCCTGCAGCACACATCTCTTGTGCCTTGGGCACGTCCAGTTTTCCCACGCCCACTGGGGCAGNCCAACACCACTGCGGCTGCTTCCTCCACACCCTCTGCTTCTAGCACCGCTGCCGGCAACACTGCTGTCACTCCTTCCGCTGCTCATCCCACCTCTGTCATGCGCCAGCATGATTTCTTCTCGCAGCCGCCTGTCCTGTCCGCCGGCCTCGTCTTCTCCTCCTGGGAAACCCGCTTCAGCGCCTTGGCCCAGGGGGAGCGCCTGTGGGAATACTTCTTCCCGGCTGTCGCACCTTTTACGCCTGTCGCTGCTGAGTCTGCCCGCGCTGTCCGTGCCCTCATTGCTGCTGCACCAGAGACGCTTGTCGACGAGGTCGGTACCTACAATGCCGACCCCGCCGTACAGCGTCTCGCTGATCCTGTTGGTGCCTACACCATGCTTCGCCGCCGCACCACAATCACTGGTCAGGCAGCACAAAGTGCCCTCATTGTGCAGTTCAACACGCTCATCATGCGCACTGACAAGTCGGCTGATGCCTACTGGGCACGCGGGCTCAAGCTCCTTCGTGAGCTTGACAAAGCCGCGCCAGGCCAGCTTGCTGCTGTCCACACCATGGTCAACGGCTTGATTCCCGAGCTGTCCGACCTCCTCCGCGACGTCAAATCTGACGAGCTGCTGAGTCTCGCCTCTCAGCCCGTTCCTCCTGATTCCCCACCGGGCACTGGTGCTCTCTGGGACTTCGTGGCTGATCGACTCGCCGCTTGGTGGACCAGCCTTCAGAACAAACGTCTACACCGTGCGGCAGTTGCCGGAGTTGCTGCAGCCACCACCGCTTCCTCTCTTGCCACTTCCTCGGCTGCCGCCGCCTCCTCCACGTCCTCTTCTTCCTCGGCATCTACGGCCACCGCTCTCGCCTCCCAGGGGCGCGGGCGTGGCAAGGGCAAGGGGAAGGGCAAAGGGAAGGGCAAGGACACTGCACCATCCCGTGTCCCTGGTGCGGTTGTGTGCTGGAACTGTGGTTCCTCTGAGCATTCTGCTCGTACGTGCCCTGCGCCTCCTGATGATCTGCGCCTGGCCCGCTCTATGCGTGCGCACTGGTCTCGCACCGGCGGCTCTTCCTCTTCGTCCGCCACAAACTCCAGCTCCTCTTCAGTCCCTCACCCTGTCGGCTCCACCTCCGCCCAGGTCTACTCCACCGCAGGCGTCTCCACAGCTCCACCCCCCATCCCATACCCATGGGGTTGGCCACCGTTCTACGGAGCGCCCGCGTTTGCTGGGCCCCCTTCTTCGGCGTACGTCCCACCTCCGTGGTTCGCACCTCCCTCGCGGCAGTCTCCTCCATCTTCCGCAGCATCCGTCGATGGCGAGCGCCAGCTGGAGCAGTCTCTTCTCCAGCGTCTTCACCTCCGCGATCAGGGAGGTGAGAGTGTGTCTTCGTTGGCCAGAGGTCCCCCTTGTCACACTGACACTGTCCTTCGTGGGGACCCCCCCGGTCATGTTCTTGGGTTCCCGTCCGCATCTGTTCCGTGGGTTGAGCACTGGCAGTCTGTCGTGCTTCCTCGTTGCCTGTCAGTCTGTGACTCTGCTCCACCCTCTGTTGGCACTGTTGCCACCTGTGGTGTCCTTCCTGGTGTTCGTGTCTCCGGTGGCTTCTGGGTTCTCGACTCCGGGGCCACCCACCACATGACCTCTGTTCGTTCAGCGTTCGTCTCGTTGGGTCCCGCTGGTTCTGTCCATTTTGTTCGTACTGGTTCTGGTCAGTTGCTGCCTGTCCAGGGCGTGGGCGTTGTTCGCTTTGTTGGTCCTGGTGGCGTGCTGAATCTGCCCGACGTGCTGTATGTGCCTTCCTTGGATTTCAGCCTGTTGTCCGTGCCCTCCCTTGACAATCAGGCCATGGACTTCTCAGCCAGTCGGGGTGTTGGCACTGTCTGCATTCGTTCCACTGGTCGCATCGTCCTACGGGGGGTTAAGTGTGATGAACTCTACCGTGTGCCCTTCATTGCCCCCGCTTCCCACTCTGTTGGCTCCTCTCTTGCACACGTTACGCCATCTCTCTCCCCCGCCGATATCCAACTCTTGCATCGTCATCTTGGCCATGTTCACACTGATGCCATCTCCAGCATGCTCCGTCTCCAACCTGCTGTTGGACTGTCACCCTCTACCTTTCCCTCGCCCTGTCCCTCTGACTGTCTCGACTGCGCCCAAGGGAAAATGCATCGTTCTCCCTTTGCTTCCTCTGACTCCCGGTCCTCCCACCCTCTTGCTATTGTGCACGCTGATGTCATGGGTCCTCTCTCCCATGACCTTCTTGGGGGTGTTGGGCGTTATGTNTTGTGCCTCACTGATGATTTTTCCCGCTATCGCTGGGTCTTCGCTCTTCGCCAGAAGAGTGACGTCCCTGCTGTCCTTGAGTCCTGGCTCCGCCAGGCTGAACGGTCTTGTCAGCGCTCCCTCCGTGTCTTCCGCAGCGACCGTGGCGGTGAGTTCCTTGGTCCCACCGCCCGGTTCCTTGAGTCTCAAGGGGTGTGTCTGGAGACTTCTGCTCCCTACACACCCCAACAAAACGGAGTCTCTGAGCGTTGGAACCGGACTCTTGCCGACGGCGTCCGTACCCTTCTGTCTGAGTCCGGTCTTCCTCCTCTCTTCGCCTTTGAGGCCATGAGTTACATGACCTGAGTGTGGAATCGGGTCCCACACGGGCCCCTTCCCCGCTCAGTCACACCTTTTGAGCGTTGGTACGGGTCCCGTGCTGACCTGCGCCTCGCTCGCGTCTGGGGTAGCATTGCGTCGGTCTGGCTCCCTGAGGACCTTCGTGACGGCAAACTCTCCNTCTGCTCCCTACACACCCCAACAAAACGGAGTCTCTGAGCGTTGGAACCGGACTCTTGCCGACGGCGTCCGTACCCTTCTGTCTGAGTCCGGTCTTCCTCCTCTCTTCGCCTTTGAGGCCATGAGTTACATGACCTGGGTGTGGAATCGGGTCCCACACGGGCCCCTTCCCCGCTCAGTCACACCTTTTGAGCGTTGGTACGGGTCCCGTGCTGACCTGCGCCTCGCTCGCGTCTGGGGTAGCATTGCATCGGTCTGGCTCCCTGAGGACCTTCGTGACGGCAAACTCTCCCCGCGTGGGCGACTCTGCCCTTTCTTGGGCGTGTCTGCCCAGTCCAAAGCCTGGCGCTTCTGGGACCAGGAGCGCCAGCGATTCATTGAGTCCCGCGATGCTCTTTTCTTCGAGTCTGTCTTTCTCCGTGACCTCAGTCGTCACTCTACGGCAGCCTCCCTGCTACCGCTCTCTCGTTGCGGGGGGAAGTCGGGCCTGCGGCTCCCGTTGCCCCTGCAGTCCCTGCTGCGGTCCCTTCCTCGCAGCCTCCACCCTCGGAGCGGCCTTCGTCGTCTGGCACTGTGACTCCTTCCCCTTCTCCTTCCGTGTCGTCCAGCTCGCTCGGAGCTCCTACGTCTCCTGCCTTGTCCTCCTCCGTTCCGTCTGAGTCCATGTCTCCTGCACACTCCTCAGCAGCTCCGTCCAGTCCGCTTACCCCTGTGGCACCCAGTTGTTCCACCGCTGCTCCACTGTTGCCTGGTGACCCTCCTGGTCCTGCTCCCATCGAGCCCTTCGTCCGTGGCGGGCGTCTCCGCGCGCTCCCCTCTCGTTCGTCCAGTGTCTCTGCCCCATCCGTCCGTCCTGTCCAGTCCCATCCAGAGCAGCCTGGAAGGCTACCGACTGGCATGGACGCCTTGGGCCTAGCCACAGCAGTGGTCCACCCCAGCTCTGCCCTTGGGCAGACACTGCTCAGGTCTGAGCACGAGCGCGCTCTCGAAGCCGCCATCCGCAGCAGTGTTGCTGAGTGTCACGCGACAGTTGCTGCTGCGCCCTCGTCAGACCCGACTACTGTTCGTNATCGATGCACGATGGGTCTTTAGGCGCAAGTACAAGCCCAATGGCGAGCTTGACAAGTATAAGGCACGTCTCACCGCCAAGGGGTTCTCACAAGTCCCTGGCGTTGACTTTGACGAGACGTTTGCCCCCGTCGGACGCTACACCACTGCTCGCGCCCTTCTGAGTCTTGTCGCCCACCATGACTGGGAGCTCGAGCAGATGGATGTCAACAACGCCTTCCTGCACGGTCAGTTGGACGAGGAGATTTACATGGTGCAACCTCCAGGGTTCTCTAACGGCACTGATAGGGTGTGGAGACTGCGCAAGGCTCTCTATGGCCTGAAGCAGTCACCAAGGTGTTGGAACCAGGAGATCACCTCTACCCTGGAAAAGGGTGGATACCGTCGTAGCACAGTGGATCCTTCTCTCTTTGTCGCTCCCAACTCTGCACCGTTTGTGGCAGTCCTCGTCTATGTGGACGACCTGCTCATTGCGTCACCCAGTCAGGACGCAGTGTCGGCTGTGAAGTCCCTGCTACAGTCCTGTACAAGATGAAAGACCTGGGCCTAGCTCGAGTTTTTCTCGGCATGGAGCTTGAGCGTGATCGTGCTCACCGTGTTCTGCATGTCCACCAGGCTGCATATGTCAGGAGTCTGGGGGAGCGCTTTGCCTCGCTCCTTGAGTCTGTGCCCTCGGCATCCACGCCGATGACGCCCGCTGGGCAGAGGTTGTTGAAAACACTGGATGTGTCCAAGCTGGGGGAGCAGGTGGATATGACCGACTACCTGCGCGTCATAGGGTCATTGATGTACCTGGCCACTACCACACGAGCAGACGTTGCTTTCGCTGTGAACTTCCTTGCACAGTTCTCACAGTGCCCACGGGTGCGGCACATGGAGGCCGCGCTGCGTGTTGTTCGATATGCGCTTTCCACTGCACGAGTTGGCCTCTGTTACCGGGCGCAGCCGTCCGTCGTTGTTGATGGCTACACTGACAGTGACTGGGCGCATGACACGGATGCACGCAGCCGCACCGGCTATGTCTTTCTCGTCNTTTCTCGTCGGCGGCACAGCAGTCTCCTGGAAGAGCGGTAAGCAGGGTTGCGTCGCACGCAGCTCGAGTGAGGCGGAATATGTCGCCCTTGGTGCAGGCACATGTGAAAGTGTTTGGCTGTGTCGGTTGTTTCAGCAGTTGCGTGTACCCATCCGCTGCATCACCTTACGCTGTGACAATCAAAGCACAAAAGCTATTGCTGAGCACGACGGCATGCATCACACTCGCACCAAGCACATCAATGTAGAGCATCATTTTGTACGTGAGCATGTGGCTATAGGTGATGTCAAGATTGTGTGGGTTGACACGCGACAGCAACGAGCTGAATTTCTCACGAAGGCACTCAGCAGCAATGTCTTCAAGGCAGCAGTGCACGTTGTTGGGTTACTGTGTCCTCGTGTTGCTCCTGGTTGAGTTGTCATGCCAATGTTCGTGTACAGTCTTGTGTTGTGTCACGTCTTGTGACGTTCGCGTTGTGCCTGTGCATGTCGTTCATGTGCGTCGGCTGTGGGTCATGGGGGAGTTTTGGATTCATGTCATTATCACACGGTGACCTCTGGCCTCGTTGCACACTCACATCACTGGTGCAAGTGACTGACCAGAGAGAGATGACTTTGCCGACGGACTCGTCATGACCAGAAGTTGGGAAGATCAACCATGAAGAGGCTCAATCTAAGCTTGCCAGCCACATTTGCATTTCTCACATGCATTCAAGCACAGTTGGCCATGAGAATAATCGGGTTCGCCCACTAGCCGGATATCTGCTTGGCACACCTACACTCTAGTAGAAAAATGTCTTGTGGGTAGGTTGGATCGAATCCCCCAGGTTCGAGGGTGGCGAGCGAGATCGAGCTCGCTGCACGCTCGCTCGCTCGCTCTCCCCTCCCCGTAACAGCTCTGTTGCTTGTTACTTCGTTACTTCTTAACTCTCATTGTACTTCCACAGAACTCTGTGGCTTGTGGTCTCCATACACCATGCACCCGTCTTGGTGCTTGCTCCACAGTGTTCCTGTCTCTTCTTCCCTTACCTACCATGCATCATGGACTACCGTAGGCGGTGCCTGGGTTCGGGCAGCCATAACTCTCTGCCACTATTTTTCCAGCTGATTATGACCGCACGACTGCGTTCGCAGCGTCGGTATTATGGTATGGTCCAATTTTCAGGCAAAATGGACGAAGCCCGGGTTCTCGGCTGTCGGCCGTCTGGCAGGGCTCACCGAGAAAACCCTGCCTGCCAGAAAATAGGTTCACAGCTATTTTCTGATTGGCTGGTTAGCTGAGTAACAACTTCTACACTAGTGGGGGGGGGCTAGAACTTGGAGGGGTCTCCCATTGTTGCTCATTCTTCATTCATAACCAGTTGCTTTCAGTTTTCAGCTACTTTCTGGCGGTAACTCTGGCGCGCGCGTTTCTGAGTAATAAACCCAGAGCTTCCAGACTCAAACTCTAGAGCAGCAGACTATGGGGGCAACTGACTTAAGCAACGAGCGTGGAAGCCCGCACGCTGCATCAACAACGCTGCTGCCCCAACCTGCTATCTAGGCTTTCCATTTGAATGGACATGAGGTGAGGGGTCACTGTAAGCTGTGTAGGACACACGCAACAACACTGACTATGGAACTCATATTTAGTTTATGCTTGAAAGGCATGGTGTTGGCAAGGGCATGCCCTTTGGCAACACCTTGACATGCACATTTTAGGCATGGTGTTTCGTGGAGTGAGTTAAGAAAATGGTTGTAACCCGTTCATCTCTCGCTGCTTGGCCCATCCCACCATGCATGGATGAAAACACAGTCCAACGTGTCACGGGATGCCTACATGGCACATAGTGGTACAAAGAGAAAAACTCGCTCTTAACTTGCTTCCCTGCAAAATACCACAGGGAAAACTGTTGAGAAGATGCAAAATGACATTGTCCATCGAGATGATGATCATGAAACAAAAGAGTCAAAAGAGGGGGTACTTCAAGACGTGGCAGTGTTTACAATTATGAAGACGCTTGCAAAGCATCCTAAGAATTCAAGTAGTAGAACTCCATGCTCTTTTCACAGGAATAGACCAGCAACCCTTCCATTGGACCCTTCTTGCTCTTCTCACTCCCATGTGTTAAGACCTGAACACTTAAGCAAAGGCCAAAGCTCACGTGCTTTGGACATAAGCTTTGGCTCGTCAAAGCTTTGGCCTTTACAAAATGTCTGGATGGCCACGCGCATCCAAACCATTTGTTACCTCTTTGCATTCAAAGGCGTGTTGCTGAAGTGAAAGCCAATACCTGACCTTCCCCTGAGACCATAAAGCACCGAGCATTCGTCTACCGCTTGAGCAACGCGGGGCTCATTCATCGGAACATCACGTGCCAGTTTTCGTGGAAAAAGGTTGAAGGAATGCCTTGTAAAGAGTTCAAGAAAAGTTCATCCCTCTTTTTTGTTTTGACGCTTTGCAAAGCATTGACGAATTTTCAATCCTACTTGTGCAATGCAGGACTCATCCTATTTCTTTCACTACACATCAGCTTTTCTGGATTAGCTACCTGTCCACAGACTCAAATGGAGCGCGCAGAGATATTCCGTCGTTTATCTGTCGTCAACTTGCCTCCTCTGCACTCGTTTGAAACCTTTTGCTGCTGTCGGTCCCCGTGCTGGCTCTGCTGCTTCTGCTTCCGTCTCTCAAAATTGCCGTGGCAGCAGGCCGCCTCAGATATCTCCACATTCTCTCCTCACCACTACTGTACGATCTACCTTCCAAATAGGAACCACCCTCCAAGCTCCGCTCTTTCCCTCCTTCCTTTCCTCCTCCACCTCCAAACGCTACAACCACTCCCTTGGTTTCCTGATTTGACGATGGTCTACTGATTTTCAGTTTGCGTTTGCTTTTCCCTCGCCGACCTTTTTCCTTGGCCGCAAGGTCAGTGGCTGCGGCAGCAGGTGGCACTACTGCCCTGGCCACTGCCACGGCAGTCAGGGCTTCGAGTTTTTTGGGCTCAGGCTTGGCCTCCAACAGGATGTTGGCAATCTGGTCTTGCTCGATCGGCCTCATGCTTACGGTTTGCTCTTGCTCGACTGGTTTCTTATTGACTATCTTGTCTTGTTCGACCCGTTTCTTACTGACGGTCTTGTCTTGTTCGACCAGATTCTTATTGATGATCTTGTCTTGCTCGACCAGATTCTTATTGACGATCTTGTCTTGCTCGACCAGATTCTTATTGACGATCTTGTCTTGCTCGACCAGATTCATGGGCGGCGACGGCGTGTTGGAACCGCCCTTCCTGTTCACGCCACACACCATGGCGCGGGCATATGCGCAAAAGCACAGGATGAGAACGGATTGAAAAGGCAGATGTGCAAAGCACAGAGCATAGAATGATTTCAGATTTCAGAACGAAGGGGAGGAGAGACGCTGGGGGACAAAGAGAGGGGGTGAGGGAGGGCTTCACCCAACCTGCGCCTACTCTGCATGAGCTAACAGAAAGAGTAAGACAAAAAAAACTCAAATGTACTCACATTGCAACTCTTTCACTTTCCGATACTGGCCCCTGGCGGGCAGTAAAAAACAGAGACAGGTCAATCCAGCAGAAAATGCAGAGGGGTTACAGAGTATGAAACGAAAAAGTGTCCCAAAAGAAAAAGGGTGTCCAAACTCGCACTGGAAGTCCGACGTCTCGACCAGTCTAGAATGTGATAGCAGAACAAAAGCACACCAAGCCTGAGCAACCAAAGCAGTCCTTCATCACGCCTCTCCAACACCTCCGGGAAAGCTACACTAAAGACGTGTTGCAAAAACAAAGTCGGACGTATTCACAAGTCTGTAGATAGCACGAGAGCTGAACAAAAGCACACCGTGTCTGAGCATCCAAACCAGTCCTTCATCACGCCTCTCCCAAAACTTCAGGTCTTTGACAAATCTTTGACGCTTCACAAAACGTCTATGATGCA
>SZWC01033764.1:0-17792 GCA_023375785.1 Penium margaritaceum | reverse complement strand
ACCCACTTGCACTTGATCACCTTACGTCCTGGTGGACGTTCAGTCAGCTCCCACGTGCCGTTCTCCAGCTGCGACTGTATCTCCTGCTGCACGGCTTGCGCCCAATCTGCTGCATCCGGTGCAGCCATGGCCTCCTTGTATGACGTTGGCTCATCTGAATCTCCTGCAACTGCGACGTTCATCTGTTCTGGTTTCTGCAACATCCAGAAATGGCGACGCTCACCAGGCTTGTAACGCACCCTAAGAGGGTACCTGCGACCTGGTGCTGGAGCGTTAGCGGGTGGCTGGCGCGGTGCTGCTGGCACAACTGCTGCTGCTGGTGGTGCTACATCTCCCTCCTCTGCTTCTGCCGATGAGGCTGCTGTATCTGCAACATCAGACATGGGAGAGTAGAGTGATTCTCCCACTGTCACAGTAGAGGAAGGATCGGGAGAAACTGGGTCAGGAAGAATTTCTGCTCCAACCGTCTCGTCAGCTGCTGGTTCTGCTGCCTCTTCACATACGATGTTGGTGCTGATGACGTAGCTCTTATTGAAGACGACATCCCTGGAGATGATGACGGGGCCTGTATCCCTCTCGTAGAGGCGATACGCCTTGCTTGCCACGACGTAGGCAATCATTAGCATCTGCGCACTCTTCGCGTCCTACTTTTGCCGCTTCTCTTTTGGCATGTGCATGTGCGCCAAGCTGCCAAACGCGCGAAGATGACCTACGCTTGGCTTCTTGCCGAACCAAGTCTCGTACGGCGTCATCTGCTCCAGCGGCTTAGTTGGACTGCGGTTCTTGATGTAGACCGCAGTTCTCACGGCTTCAGCCCAAAAGTCGTAGGTCAGTCGAGCCGCGTGCAGCATGGAGCGCGTTGACTCCACAATGGTACGGTTGGCGCATTCTGCTACACTGTTCTGCTTCGGCGAGTACGGCGCGGTACGCTGCGCCTTGATGCCAGCTGCTGCGAGGTAGTCTTGGAATTCTTTGCTGAGGTACTCTCCAGCGCGGTCGCTCCGCAACACCTTGATCTTCTTTCCAGATTGGTTCTCCACCATGGCCTTGAACTCCTTGAACATGTCAAACCACTGGTCCTTGGAGGAAAGGAGGTAGACAGCAGTGTAACGGCTGAAATCATCAATGAAGGTGAGAAAATACCTAGAGTCTCCAAAGCTCTGGGTCTGCATTGGTCCGCACAAGTCCGTGTGGACCAGCTCCAACACCTCTTTTGCACGCTCCCCTGCTCCAGAGAACGCCTCGCGATGCTGCTTCCCCTCCAAACAGTCGATACATAACTGCTGCTCAAAGTTAGAGATGGTAGGCAGGTCACGCACCATCTGCTTTGCTTGAAGCTGCTGCAAGGCGCGCATGCCAATGTGCCCGTAGCGCGCATGCCAGATCTCGCCATCTGTTGCCTGCACCACTGCTGCAAGACTATGTTCACGCGGGATCTTGGTCGCCCCCAGAAGGCGGTACATGTCGCCCTTCTTCACCGACTTGGCCAACTCCTCTCCTGTTTCCTTGTTGAGGATGTAGCCATAGTCATCATCAAAGACAACGCGGAGTCTTGTGTTGGTGAGAGAGGACACTAAAAGAAGGTTGAACGCAGCATCAGGCACATACAGTACGCCATGGAAAACTCCCACTTCAATGCCTCGCGGGGTCTCCAACCACATCTCTACAATCCCAATCCCCTTAGCATACACCACCCGATCATCACCCAAAGCAATCGGCCGAGGAGGAATGGAGAGTAGCTGTGTGAACCACTCCATGTGGTGCGTCAGACTCTTGGTACACCCCGGGTCCTTGTACAACGCAAGATGTGCCGTTTCCTTCTGCGACATGTCAGACTTTGCCATGAAGAGGCGGTCGCGTACCTCCTTGGCGACGTTCATGTTGCCAAAATGACGTACGCTAGTCTGGTTCTGCTAATGCTGCTGCTGCTGGCATTGCTGTGACTGCTGCTGCTGTTGCTATGGACATTGTTGCTTTTGCTGCTGCTGTTGTTAGTGCTCCTTCTGGTCCCTCTTGAACTTGAAGCACTCTTTCTTGTAGTGCCCCTCTTTCTGGCAATAGTGGCACTTGCCCTTCTTCTTGCCTCTCTGCTGCCCGGACTGCTGCTGCTGCTAGTTCCGTGAGCCCATGGCCATGAAAGCTGCTTCACTGCTGCTGCCGTCATTGCGCTTTGCTGTATTGCGACGCAATTCCACCTGCACCAGGTGTGTGCAGATGAAGTCGAGGTCGAGAGTTGGCTGGCACTCCAGCGTCTCTCGTACTGTGTCGTAGCTGGTTGGGAGTCCCCTCAGCAAGAGGAGGATGAAGCGCGTCTCTTCCACAGGGTTGCCGGCCGCTCTCAGCTGCTTTGCAAGCTCCTTTGCCCTGTCCAGATACGCCTCCATCCCTTCACCACCCTGCATTTTCAACGCCATCATCTTTTCCTCCAAAAGCATGAGGAATGCAGGCGCCTTGCTCTCATACTTCTTGCACAACGTGTCCCACCCCTCCTTTGCAGTAGCCTTGTCACTCACGTACTGAAGATGCGGGTTGGAGATGGTGTTAACAAGCAACCTGTAGGCCTGCCTGTCCTTCTTCTTCCACTCCTCNCACAACGTGTCCCACCCCTCCTTTGCAGTAGCCTTCTCACTCACGTACTGAAGATGCGGGTTGGAGATGGTGTTAACAAGCAACCTGTAGGCCTGCCTGTCCTTCTTCTTCCACTCCTCGAACATCGCTCGTACAGCTGCAGAAGAACCCGCATCAGCTGCACCCTTTTGCGGCGTCTTTCCCGCCACCACCTGCGCTGCGCTGATGCCTTTTGCCTGGGAACTGGAGCCGGCTCGTCGCCGCTCACCACCTCCCACAAGCCCCTCTCCTCCAAAAGGAGGCGGGTACGGATCTTCCAAAACGTGAAGTTCGCACGTCCCTCCAGCCTGTCCAAAGGCTGGGCTGCTGTCACAATGCTAGCTGCTGCCATTTTGAGCCTTGGTGATGCTCAGCGCTGCCCTTGGATGGCGGCGCTACCCCTGCTTCTGCTGCTGCTTCTGCCAGAAATCTGTCTAACAGAAAATGGATGGTAGGTGCCAGCAGACTGGGAATTTTGAAAAACTGAGCCCACCACTGGAATCAAAACCTTTCAGATCGACCCATAAAACAGGGTCATCAACAGGGGATTTTGAAAGATATGCCCTCTTGAAAACAGTGTATGCTTCTGCTCCTACTCCAATTCAGACCAGCCAGTTTGTAAACGGCGTTTCTCCCAAACGAATCAATGGAATGCAAATATTTTTCCACCAATGGAAAGCTTTGAAAAAATACTACAATTTGCACATGCCACTTTTTAAATTTGACAAAGAAATGAGAGAGTTATGGTCATCACAAGGCGACCGTCTTACTCATAGAGAAGAGTGAAGCCCTGGCCGACCTCGTTTTGAGCATAACTCTGATTCCGACGGTTGGATCTTCTTGATTATGCGCTCGTTGGAAAGATTGTCTCTTGAACTTGAAGATCCAGTAGTCGATGGTCAAATTTGGTGAAGGTTTTACCCCAACCCGTCACTCTCAAAGTGACGGCCTGTGCTGGCTGGAAGTGGCAGAACTTGGCTCTGATACCAAATGTTGGAACTTGAGGAGAGAGGGAGCCTTGGAGCAGCAAGCATGTGTGATTGGAAGGGCATCACTTGTGCTGAAGAATGGTTGTTCAATCACTCAAAATGATGGAGTACATATAGAGCTAGAGCTTGGGCAAGTCAGCCCTCTCACAAGCCACACCACTTAGCCATGGAGGCTAAGGCTCACACACTAGAGTCCATAATCTCACACAAGGGAGGAAATCAGCCTAGCAATCAGGCTGACTACTCACACACGACCTAGAGAGCTAGAGAATGCTCTCATGGCACACTCCTAGTGGTCACATAACCCACAAACCCATGGAGAATTGCCATGTGTCCATGGCTAGCACACATGGATCTCACCTCACCTAAAAAGTAAGGAGAGGTACCTTTATCCTAGTCAGCACACTCTGACAAGACAATCCTAAGACCAAGGACCTTTTTGGATATTTCTCCCATCAGGTCTTGACCCTGGACCTCTTGCCTTTTTCTTTTCTCAGGCTAAGGCATGGAGCCATCACCCATGCCCACCCAGACATCGACGGTCCATGATCCCGTAAACTTCGAAAATTCATATCTCCCAATCCGACCGTTGGATCGGCCTCAAACTTGGACCATAGACATTTTGCCACCTGATCTTTCCAATGAAGAAGTCGGATTGGCCATCGGGGCAGGCATTTGGTACTTTCCTGGAACTTGCTCCTGTGGACCTGAAACTGAGCCAGATGGCTCCTTTCCCAACATGATGCAGCAGATATAGCAGCCTCATCGGCAGAAGTAGAGGAGGGAAATGTAGCAGCACCTGCAAAAGCAGTTGTGCCAGTAGCACGGTATCAGCCGCCCGCTAACGCTCTAGCACCAGGTCGCAGGTACCCACTTAGGGTACGTTACAAGCCTGGTGAGCGTCGCCATTACTGGATGCTGCAGAAAGCAAAATAGATGAACGTTGCCATTGTAGCAGAATCAGATGAGCCAATGTCATACAAAGAGGCCTTGGCTGCACAGGATGCAGCGGATTGGGCGTAAGCCATACAGCACGAGATACAATCGCAGCTGGACAACGGTACCTGAGAGCTGAATGAGCGTCCACCTGGACGTAAGGTGATCAAGTGCAAGTGGGTGTTCAAGAAGGAGCGGCATGCCGATGGGTTTTGCAGCAGTTTGGCATGGCAGATGCAAAACCCATCGGCATGCCGCTAGAGACGCGGCACTACCTCAAGAGCTTTAATGCAGAAGCAAATCCAGCTGAGTAGTAGAAGTACGAGAGCACCGTCGGCAGCTTCATGTACCTGATGGTGGCAACCAGGACGGACCTCGCACAGGCTGTTAGCACTGTGAGCCAGCACATGGCAAATCCTGGACATGAGCACCAGAAAGCAGTGAAGCGGATCTTCCGCTACCTTGCTGGAACCATCAACATCGGAATCACATTCAACGCCAACGACAACAGCATGAATTGGGCTTCAAACCCTGAGGACCGCAAGTCCATCTCTGGACATGAATTCCTCATGAATGTTGGGACCATCAGTTAGTGCAGCAAGCGGCAAGTGGTCGTGGCGACCTCAAGCAAGGAAGCTGAGTACGTCTCTCTCAGCTTTCCAGCCAAGGAAGCAGTTTGGGTTCAGCGTCTCATGGCAGACATGAGTCGGAGTACAGCAGTTCCAGTTCCTGTATGCGCTGACAAAGAGAACGCAATCGCACTCGCCAAGAATCCTCAGCACCATTCACACACCAAGCACATTGATATCACATATCATTTGATCAGGCACATGGTGTAGGAGGGTGCTATCATGCTGGAGTTTACTCGAACCACCAAGCAGGTCGCTGATTTGTGTAGCAAGCCAGAGCCCTGTGAAAAGCAGCAGTTCTGCATGAAGGCATGTGGACTCAGCCCACTCTGACTACGGCAAAGTGGGAGATTGTTGGGAAAGGAGCCATCCCGCTGAGTTTCAGTCCACAGGAGCAAGTTCTACGAAAGTGCTAGATGCCTGCTCTGATCGTCAATCTCACTTCACCATTGCAAAGATCAGGTGGAAAAATGTCTACGGTCAAAGTTTCAGGGCCGATCCAACGGTCGGATTAGGAGATATGAATTTTCAAAGATTTGAGGGTCATGGACCGCCGATGTTTGGGTGGCCATGGGTGATGGCTCCATGCCTTAGCCTGAGAAAAGAAAATGGCAAGAGGTCCAGAGTCAAGACCTGATGGGAGAAATATCCAAAAAGGTCCTTGGCTTTAGGATTGCCTTGTCAAAGTGTGCTGATTAGGATAAAATTACCTTTCATTACTTTTTAGGTGAGGTGAGATCCTTGTGTGCTAGCCATGGATACATGGCAAATCTCCATGGGTTTGTGGGTTATGTGACGACTAGGAATGTGCCATGAGAGCATTTCCTAGGTCTTTAGGTCGTCTGTGAGTTGTGAGCCTGATTGCTAGGCTGATTTCCTCCCTTGTTTGAGATTATGGACTCTAGTGTGTGAGCCTTAGCCTCCATGGCTAAGTGGTGTAGCTTGTGAGAAGGCTGACTTGTCCAAGCTCTAGCTCTATATGTACTCCATCATTTCGAGTGATTGAACAACCATTCTGCAGCACAAGTGATGCCCTTCAATACACACATGCTTGTTGCTCCAAGGCTCCCTCTCTTGTCCAGATCCAACAGCTAACCCTCATCGAAATCAGCTTCTGAAGGATGAAGACGTGATGTACAAGAGCTGTTGATTGGAGAACACGTGCAAGCTTTTCATAAGGCTTTGATGCATGTGTGATACCTTGGAGATGGACATGCTGTGACTCATGCACTGATGTCACAAGAATCGCAAGCGCCATGTCATTTTTGAGAATCCACGCTTCATTTCTAGGACCTATTTTTGGAGGTTCAACCTCTTCTCAAAGCAACATCTTCAAGTTGCCACGCATCCTCATGACAATCTCAAATTGCCATCTCCACAAGGGAAAGCCAAACCCTTCGAACTTTGACATCCCACTATTGACATACTCGAGAGTGAGCGTCGTATGCATCGTCATACTGCTTCTTTGCTTCTCTGCTTCTCTGTTTTATTGAGACCAATGTATGCTTATGTAGGCTGTTTTTTGCTACCACTTTAAAAGGTGCAGATCCGTCGCTTATCCTTTAGCCGTTCATCACCTACAAACAGAGAAGAACGCACACTAGCAAACCCATAGTCGTACCTCCAAGGGAAGAGCTTATCCTGGTTAGGACCTGAGGATCCTATCTCCAAGGGCAAAGCTTATTCTTGGCCCTTGTTTGCTAACTGCCACCACCCTCCGTTGGAGCTGATGGAGGAAATTGAACCAATAGAGGTGATGGTGCTGATTTGGCTAGAAGACAAAGAGGGCAAAAGAGTGCACAGAAGCGTGCCTTACAACTAGTCAGTGTGGATCCATTATCCTTTCTCAACCTCCTTGAGGCGACGGTATAGAAAATGGGTTCCAAAACAATGGCTCCTGTTGACCGTTCTTGGTATTGCAACCAAGAGAAGATATCATCCTCGAAGCCAAGGTTCAGCTCTGAGCACTTCATAGGAATCAATTCCTTGCACTGTGTCTTAAGCCATTGGTCACTTTTACGCCAGGAGTAAACTCCTAGGGCTTAGACCAACCAATGCTTCTTTAGTGTTTGCCTCTAGTGGACAACTCTGTTAGGAGTCTCAAAGGTAAGAATTGTACTCAATAAAAGGCAACTGATAGGTTCTTATATTCCTAGAGCCAGCCTCTAGCCTAGGTGCGCTGTGGCTCCTACATGACCCACTTTAGGGACAATCTGGATTGCGTCATTCCCCTTTCCTACATGGCGCTCCTTGTGACCGCCAAGTGGTGCCAGCCACCAGGAAGTACCTTGGAATGTTCTAAGATGTCTCTTTGAACCTTCTCATCCCCCTTTTGGTCACAAAGAAGATAAGTCACCGAGCTAGAATCTGACCTTATGACCTCTCGCTTTGGAGATGAACTCTGGAACGTCTAAGCCACAAAGAAGTATCCTAGGTAGTATTTGCTAGCTATACTATCTAGATTTGACCAAGGGGACTTGCTCCAAAGGAACAGTGCATCTCTTATCTATGTGGACTGGACTTAGGATACTTAGTTGGATGCCTAGTCCATCCTGTGCCTGTTCAAATATCAGCCACGGACAAGGAGCATATCAGGTCAACAATAATTCATCCTAAAATGGCTGATCATCATGCGGGTGAATGGGAGCGAATCAATCCCCAATTTCCTATAGGAGTTTGAAGGACTCCTTGGCAAGGCTTGCTACCTGAAGTCGGACCTTGACAAAAACATGCAAGCCATGATCCTTCGGAGAGCTGGAGGCCAATGATCACCGTCATGGGTGGTTGGACGGAAGATGACCTGACATACACAGTAGTGTCTCAGTACGTGTTAAATGCGGCCATGTGCCACAACGGAAGATAGGCTAACTTTTAAGCCTATGCCACAGGCTACGGTGGCCACAAGAGCAAAGGGTCAGCCTCTAGTCAGGAACGTGCAAGGAGAAACGGTGGCGGCGGAGGTAACAATGGTGGCAAAGCTCTCAAGGCATAATTGCGGCAAACCTAGGCACTGGGCAAGAGAGTGCAGGTCGCCAAAGAAGGAAGACGGCGGCAGTAGTGGGAACAAAGACAACAAAAAAAATAGGAAAGAAGCCACCAACATGATGGCATAGAGCATGTTATCGGCAAAAGGATCCGTGTGCTAAAGCTAGGAGCTTTTGCGCTCAACTGCGGCACCAATCATCACTCCAGTAATAACCAGGCTAGATTTGTCTCTATCAGTGCCACCGATCCAAAGTTCATATGTACAAACCGTAGCGTTGGAGAAAAGCTGGTAAGCATCAGCATTAATGGTGTATAGAAGGATCTACGGCTATGTGACGTAGTCTACATGCCCTCCTTTGCGACAAACCTTCTGTCCGAGTCAAAAATAACGAACAACGACATGACGGTGGTGTTCATGTAGAAGAAGGCGGTCATCAGCACAACAAGGACATCAAGGTCATTTACTCCAACAAAGATCTCGTGCGACATGTTCCACGGGTTGACGGACTCTATGTATTGCAGATAATGGCAGCAAAGAGCTCGAAAGACGAGGGTCATGCGTGTGCAGCTGAGGCAGTAGCCTCGATACCAACGTAGAAGAACACACCAAGGAGAACTGAAAAAGCATCCTCTGCCGCAAAAGACGAAGATGGTGATCCATGGCATAGACGCTTTGAGCACATTGCAAACAACACGCTCCAAGTCATCCAACAACTGGTCCGTGACATGGATGGTTGCAAGAAGGATGCGGTTGGGCGTGGTAACCTGTGTGAACCTTGCCTCCAAGGCAAGATCAAGCAAACGTGCTTTGAGCGTAATAGTCGCCGTGCACAATCAGCCCTTGACCTGATTCATACCGATGTATACGTACCCTTGTGCACGGCGTCAAACAGTGGTAGCAAGTATCCTCTAACCTTCATAGACGACCATAGCCGCAAGCTGTGGATCTTCTTCCTCAAAACAAAGGGAGAGATCAGAGAAAAATTGCAAGAGATTCTTACCATGGTGGAATGGCAGACCGGAAACAAAATTAAAGGGATTTGGAGTGACAACGATGGAGGGTACAAGGCATGCAAGGGTTGGTTGTAACAACATGGAATGAACCACTAGCCCACAATGCCTTACATGCCACAGAGCAATGGTGTTGCCGAACGGAGGAATCAAACCATCCTCAGCATGCTCTTTGATGCAAAACTTTTACCGCGGTTCTGGGTGGAAGCAAGAAGAACAGATGCCATCTTGTCAACCTGACTCCTGAAACTGCTTTGGGCAGGCTCAAAAAGAAGAATGGAATGATGCCACAAGAAGTGTGATCACGAAAGAAGCCGGACACATCACACCTAAAATTATCTGGCCGTACCGCATGGGTAAAGATCCATGCGGGTGAGGGTGCCGGTAAACTGGATGCAAGAGCACAGAAATACACTATGGTGGACTATGAGACGGCCCACAGGACATACCACTTGTGGAACTTGGTAGGAAGAAGACTCATCACCAGTCGGGACGTAACCTTTGATAAAAGGAAGCCAGGCAAGGAAGAGATGCTTGATCCCACGCAAGCCCCAAAACAGGAAGAGTGGTTGGTATTACTGGAGTCAGGAGATGAAGCTCCCAAAAACTAGCAAATGATGCCACTATAGCAGGCCGTAAAGAATAATGATGAGGTAAGAAGAGCGGCTACCCATGCTGACGCAACGGCGAGCTCCGACACAGAGTCGGAAATGTCCGAGGCCTCTGATATCAGCTCAAAGGCCAGTGGCTCTTCAAAAAAGGAAAACTTAACTCGAAGACAGCCAACACCGTAGGAGCAACAACGTAGGAGCAACAGCATTGCAAACAAATACCAGCAATGTAACGTCGGAGCACACGATAAAGAAAACAAACTCCAAAGTACGACGCTGATACCATAAGCTAGACTGAACTAAGCTGGTCCTGTTTGGCTCAATGAGAGCCACTCACTGTGGGTGAGGCACTGGTAAGGCCCGATGCGGGCAAGTGGAAGGAGGCCGTTGACAGCGAGCTCACATCCATCAAAGAAAATGGCATATGGATGCCGGTGGACAGACGCGCTAACGCTCACGTGGTGGGCTCAAAGTGGGTGCTCATGTTCTAACGGAAGTAAGATGACAACATCAAAAAGTACAAGGCAAGAGTCCTGGCAAAAGGATTCTCACAACCAAAGGATGTGAGTTAGATGAGACCTTTGAACCTGTTATCATGTTTGCCTCAATCAGGTTCTTGCTTGCCGTTGCTGCTGCCAAAGACCTTGAGATCCACTAGATGGATGTGAAGATAGCCTTCCTTTATGGGAAGCTCAACAAGGAGGTGCTAATGGAGGTACCATAAGGTGTCAAAGCACCTGAGGATAAAGTGTGCAAGCGGCTCAAGGCATTGTAGAGGCTGAAACAGGCACCACGGATCTGGTACAAGGAGATGGATAGCTTCATAGCTAAGATCTCCGCACATTGCAAAAATGACCCTAGCATCTATGTGTGGGAGGACGAACGTGGCTTGCTACTTGTGGCACTGTGCATGGATGATCTTATCATGTTCTTCCTCGCAGGAGGCTCTGACGATCCTCAAGAAACATCACGCCAGTAGAATTAACATAAAGGACATGGGATCTCTCGAGTACTACCACAGGATTGCTCTTCATCGCAACCGCAAAGCATGCACTATCGAGCTCAACCAGATAAAGTACATCATGGACGTCTTAAAGCGCTACAACATGGAGGACTGCAAGCCCGTTAGCACCCCCATGCCCTCGGACTGCAAGCTCTCCTCCTCCATATCACCAAGTAACGAGGTAGATCGGCGGGAGATGCAAAACATTCCATACCAGTCCACTATTGGGAGCCTCATGTATGCGATGGTGGGAATAAAATCTCATATTGCTTATGTAGTCGGTCAAGTGAGCAGGTTTGTGGCCAATCCTAGGCCAGAGCATTGGCATGTGGTGAAGCGGATTCTTTGCTACTTAAAAAAGTCTCGGCACATTGAACTTTGGTTTGGAGGTCTAGAAGGATCAGACTTGCTGAGACTAACATGCTATACTGACGCAGACTGGGGAGGATGCATTGATGACAGGAAGTCCACCTCAGGGTCTGTCTTTCTTCTCAATAGTAGTACGGTGTTGTGGACAAGTAGGAAGTAAGGCATCGTCTTACTTTCTACTACTAAGGTGGAGTACATTACACTTCCAATATGTGCAAGGAAACACAGTGGCTTCGCAGTTTACTTGATAAGATCAAAACACCAGAAGAGGAAGTAACCATCATCCGCATGGAAAACCAAAGTGCCATCGTTATGGCAGAGGAAAACATGATCTCCTGGCGTACAAAGCATATTCATATTCTGTACCACTACTCACGTGACCTTGTCACCAAAGGTGTTGTGGAACTGGAGGACGTCGCAACCAAGAAAATGCTTGCAGACTTCTTGACTAAGCCACTAGACATCAACTTGCATGGTGCAGGTGCTCGAGGAGTCGGCATGGTGGATGCGAGAGATGAGAACTAAAGACCAAAAAAATAACATGCACAAACACAACCTACAGCTATAGCTTCATGCGAAAAAAACAACCACAACAGGTGGCCTAAGATGTAAGGGAGAGATTGTTGCTCTTCTATGTCCCATGGCCACTTCTATGGCTTGACAGATAGGTAGGGCATGCATTGTTCTGTAAGAGTAAGTCCTTGAAACCTTCTTAGTGGTGCAAGTTTAAGCGAGACATCGTAAGTATAGCACAACGGATAGCATGTTCGACTTAGGGACAAGTCGAACGATTGAGGTTTGATGTGCGCATGAGATTTTTTTTACCTTCCAGCATAGGAGGGAAGTTTCTTGGACATTTCTCCATGCATGAGAAGAGTGCTTCTCTTGGCCGTCATTGGATGCGCCAATCGGCGGACTGGTGAGGTGATGTAGTGTGACCACCCCAAAAGAACCACTATCCACACACCTTAGAAGCCAGGCCTAGGACTATCTGTACCAGGCTTATTCCTTATTCTAATTACACAATCTGGCTTAGATACTCCTCACAGACTTGTGCAACTAAAGAACAGTATAAAGAAGACACTGGTAAGTCTAAGCCCCTGGAGTTAGTCTTCGACTTGCACCTCGCGCGAAATGGACCAAGACTTAAGAAGACATAGTTGCTAGTAAGTGATTACCTAGGAACTGCTCAGTGTGGAACCGTGATCATGAGGTTGGTATCTTCTCCTAGCTAAAATGCTAAGAGCGGACGGCACGTGCTATTAGGTCGGCCCTGTTTTCTAGTCTGTTTACCTCAGGCTGGTTGACACAACATAAAGGCCATGATCCTCCTCATAGCGCTACCTGAAAGCTGGGCTCCGCTGATTAGTGTCATTGGCGATTGGAAGGACGAGGATTTGACGTATCAGGAAGTATCAAAGTACGTGCGCAACGAGGCCATGCGTCAAAGCAATCGTGTATTTCAGCCTTGCTACACAGTACGGTGGTCGTGGCAACAACTCCTTTTCTGGTCACAACAGTAGCGGAAGCGTTAACAGTGGAGGAAAAGGCAATGGTGGCGGTGGAAAGAGTTCAAAGCGTCTTGGGAAGTGCCATAACTTTAGTAAGCATGGGTATTGGGTAGAGAATGCAAAGCTCCTAAGAAGGACGGAGATTGCGGTAGTAGATATGAGAGCAAAGAGAAGGGTAAGAAGGAGTTGATGAACATGATGGCTGAGAGCGTACCGCCAACCAAGGGAGGGGTACTACTCAAGCGTGGAGCCTACAGGTTGACTCTGGCATAAACCACCACTTTTCAAGGGAGAACAATGGATTCATCTCCATTTGGGATACATATCGTCGTTTAAGATGTGCCAACGGCAGCCTTGTCCATGCGCAAGGTGAGTGAGATAAGTTGATCAGTATTAACGTGAACATAGCTGAAAAAGACGAAGCTAAAGAACGTCATCTACATGCCGTTTTTTGTGGCAAACCTGTTGTCAGTATCCAAAATAAGAGACCACAATATGACGGTCGTTTTCACACAGGAGGAGGCTGTGATTATCAAGAATAAGGATATCGAGATCTCCTATCCTAAGGAGATTCTTGTCACACAAGTCCCAAGATTTCATGGACTCTATGTCGTATAAACCAAGCCTCTTGAGAATATAAATGTGGGATATGCGACACTTGAAGAGCCCGAGTCTCCTAAGCCAGATGTTGCACCACGGGCCGTCAGCATGGCGACAAATTCCACTGACACGGATGCTGAGCTGTGGCTCAGGCGGTTTGGCCATGTGGCCCACAGCACACTGCAAGTTATGTTGCAGCATGAAATGGTTCATGGGATGGAGGATGAAGTGGTTCATGGGATGAAGCAGCTCAGGACACTACGGGAGGCTTACTCCTGGAAGAAGTTACATGCCTCACAGTTGAGGATCTTTAGCAGTAAAGCCTGGGTAAAGGTCCAAGCAAGAGAACGAACTGGCAAGCTTGATGCACATGCTCAAAAGTGTGTAATGGTCTTATACATCACTGTACACAAGGCATATAGGCTATAGGAGCAAGTGGCCAGAAAGCTCATCAGGGTTTGAGGTGTCGAGTTTGATGAAAAGATGCTTGGCAAGGGAGAGTCCTTGGACCATGTCCATGCTCCCAAACTAGGACAGTGGGTTGTGTTGCTCAAGTCAAGGTGATCAGGCGTCCGAGAACGGCAGATGGTTTTAGTGAAGGATGGTGCTCAAAGGAGAGTGACTATGCAAGCTGACATAGCGACGGACTCTGACACTAAGTTTGAGTCGTCTATGGCCTCTGAGTCAAACCATGAGGCCGGTTGCTCTTACTTCAACATATCACGGGCAGGATAGGAGGTTCTGAAGCAAGTAAGCCTTGAAGCACCACCAGCAACACTCCGGCTTAGTACACGCCAGAAGAAACCACGGTCTAAGTAAGATGCGGAGAGACCGAAATGGACCCGACTCAGCTGGTCAAGCTTGGCTCAGGGAGAGCCTGTGACCAAAACAGAGGCTATGAACGTACTAGATGTCGCCAAGTGGAAGGACGTAGTGGATATCGAACTTGCATCCATTGAACAGAATGGAACATGGATTCTAGATGACAGGTCCTAAAACGTGCAAAGAGGATACTCGGGAAAAAGTTCAGGCAGGATGGTATAATCGACAAAAACAAGGCAAGAATTTTGGCGAAGGGGTTTTCCCAGCGTGCAGGCTCAGCGTACAAGGAAACCTTTGGGCCTATCGTCACCTTTTCCTCCATTAGATCCATGCTCGGCTTCGCTACTGCAAAAGATCTAGAGGTCCACTACATGGATGTCAAGAGAGCTTTCTTCTATGGGAAGATAGGCAAAGAAGTATTGATGGAAGTACCCAAGGGAGAGTAAGCTCTAGACGGCAAGGTTTACAAATTGATTAAAGCACTCTACGTGCACAAATAGGTCTAGAAAATGGGTTCCCACACTATGGTTCCCGTCCACTGCTCTTGGTATTGTAACCAAGAGATGATATCTCCCTCCAAACCAAGGTTCCATACTGAGGAGTTCATAGGAATCACTTCCTTGCAATGTGTCTTAAGCACCTAGTCATTTTCGGGCAAGGAGCAAACTCCTAGGGCTTGGACCAACCAATGCTTCTTTAGTGTCTGCCTCTAGTGGATAACTCGATGACGAGTGTCAAACGTAAGAATTGTACTCAATGACAGGCAACTGATAGGTTCTTATAGTCCTAGAGCCAGCCTATAGCCTATGCACGTAGTAGTTCCTTGGATGAGCCAGTTTGGGGGCAATCTGGATTACGTCATCCTCCCTCCCTACATGGTGCTCCCTGTTATCGCCAAGTGGCATCAGCCACCCGAAGGGACCTTGGAATATTCTAGAATATCTCTTAAACCCTTCGTGTCCCCCTTTTGGTCACAAAGAAAATTGGTCACCTGGCTGAAACTTGACCAGTGACCTCTCGCTCCACAGACTAATTTTGGAATGTCTAAGCCACAAGGAGTTGTCCTATGCAGTGTTTGCTGGCTATACTATCCGGATTAGATGAAAGGAACTTGCTCCAAAGGAGGAGTGCATGCTTTGTCTATCTAGACCAGACTTAGGGTACTTACTCCAAGGGAACTGTGCATACCAAGTCCATCTTATACCTCGTTAAACATCAGCCATGGACAAGAAGCATATCAAGTCAACAAACTCTCCCTTACACCTTTGTCCATTAGCTATGAGATCTCTTCTCTCTCCAGCAGTCTTGGCCTCGGTCTTTGTCCATCGTGTTGACCATACCGATACCTTGAGTACCTATAGAGTACAATTTGCTGTCCAGTGCCATTGTCCGCAATCTGTGATCATCTTCCTGGTATCCACGTATTCAAGGTCTAGGAGGTCCTTTGCGTCCTGGTCGCGTGAGAAGTGGTACCTGATGTCAATGTGCTTGGTCCTGCGTGAGATGATATCATCATGTGCCATTTTCATGCTGCTCTTGTTGTCGATGCGGACCTCCGTTGACTCCGTTTCTGGCACTTTCATTTCGATAAGCAAACTATGTAGCCACTGTGTCTCCTTTCATACTTTTGACAGAGCGATGTACTCTACCTCAGGTATGTACTCTTGCTCCCTAGTCGGCATTTATATAGCGTACCACCCACTTGGCCTCCAAACTGGAGTCCCATGTATCGAGTCTTCTATAGATAGCGCATGATGCGCTTGACGGCTTGATGGTGTTTTGGCCGTGGATTAGACACAAACTTCCTAACTTGTCCCACAGTACAAAAACAGTGAGGGCGTATTTCTACCATGGCATACATGGGGCTTCCATATTGGAATTGGAGGAGAGGGAGCTAGGTTGTAAAAATACTTAATATGATGGAGTACATAGAGAGCTGAAGCTTGGGCAAGTCAGCCCTCTCACAAGCCACAGCACTTAGCCATGGATGCCAAGGCTCACACTACATTCCACAATCTCACTGAAGAGAGGAAATCAGCCTAAGAATCCGGCTCATCACTCACACACGACCTAGAGGGCTAGAAAATTCTCTAAGGGCATATTCCTAGTGGTCACATAACCCACAATCCCATGGAGAATTGCCATGTATCTATGGCTAGCACACAAGGTACCTCTCCTTACTTTTTACTTGAGGTGATAATCTTGTGTTCTAGCCATGGACACATGGCAATTCTCCATAGGATTGTGGGTTATATGACCACTAGAAGTCATGAGAGCATTGTTCAGCTCTCTAAGTCATGTGTGAGTGGTCAGCCTGATTGCTAGGCTGATTTCCTCCCTTGAGTGAGATTATGGACTCAAGTGTGTGAGCCTTAGCCTCCATGGCTAAGTGGTGTGGCTTATGAGAGGGCTGACCTATCCAAGCTCTAGCTCTATATGTACTCTATCATTTTGAGTTTTTCAATAACCATTCTCACCACAAGTGATTTCCTTCTAGTCCGACATACTCACTGCTCCAAGGCTCCGTCTCTCCTCCACATCCAACATTTGGTATCAGAGCTAAGTTGTGCCAATTTCAACCAGCATAGGCTGTCACTTTGAAAGTGACCGGTTAGGGTTAAACCTTGAACAAATTTGATGATCAACCATAGGATCTTCAAGTTCACAAGACAAGCTTTCAAACGAGCCCAAAATTGTGAACATCTAACAATCATATTAAGAGATGCTAAAACCGAGGTCGGTCAGGGCTACGCTCATCTCCATGAGTAAGACTGTCGCCTTGTGTTGCCCATAACTCTCTTGTTTCTTTGTCAAATTTAAAAAGTGGTGCATGCGAATTGTAGTATTTTTCCTAAGCTTTCGATTGTAGTATTTTGCCTTGTGATTTGTTTGGAGGATACACAGTTTACAAGCTAGCTGGTCTGAGTTAAAGTAGGAAAAGAAGCATACCCTGTTTTCAAGAGGGCATATCTTTCAAAATCCCCTGTTGATGACCCTGTTTAAAGGGTTTATCTCAAAGGTTTTGAGCTGCGTTCCCAGTTTGCTGGCATCAACAGTCCATTTCTTGTCACACAAATTCATGGCAGAAGCAATAATAGAAGCAGTAAAAGCATGGGTAGTGCCGCCATCCAAGGGCAGCGCTGAGCATCACCAAGGCTAAAAATGGCAGCGGCAGGCATTGTGACAGCAGCCCAACCTTTGGAGAGGTTAAAGGGACGCGCTAACTTCACGATTTGGAACATTCGTACCTGCCTCCTATTGGAAAGGGGCTTGTGGGAGGTGGTGAGTGGCGACGAGCCGGCTCTAGTTCCATGAGCAAAATGCATCACCGTAGTGCAAGTGGTGTGTTGGGAAAGGAGCCATCTGGCTCAGTTTCAGGTCCACAGGAGCAAGTTCCAGGAAAGTACCAAATGCCTGCTCCGATCGCCAATCCGACTTCACCATTGGAAAGATCAGGTGGCAAAATGTCTACGGTCCAAGTTTGAGGCCGATCCAACGGTCGGATTGGGAGATATGAATTTTCAAAGTTTCGGGGGTCATGGACCGTCGATGTCTGGGTGGGCATGGGTGATGGCTCCATGCCTTAGCCTGAAAAAAGGAAAAAGGCAAGAGGTCCAGGGTCAAGACCTGATGGGAGAAATATCCAAAAAGGTCCTTGGTCTTAGGATTGCCTTGTCAGAGTGTGCTGACTAGGATAAAGGTACCTCTCCTTACTTTTT
>SZWC01033763.1:0-19187 GCA_023375785.1 Penium margaritaceum | reverse complement strand
ATACATATACATATACATATACATATACATATACATATACATATACATATACATACACATATACATATACATATACATATACATATACATATACATATACATATACATACACATACACATATACATACACATATACATATACATACACATATACATAAACATATACATACACATACACATATACATATATGTATACGTATACGTTTAAAAATACATATACATAGAAACGTTCATACAAAATTACATAAGCATTGATTTTTTAAAGTCCTATCTTTTTAATACTCATACTTAATTTGCATAGGTATAATGTTTGGTGACATTTCTGTATTCTTGTCCGGATGAATGGACTTACGTTTTAGTGAGCATATATGGTGGTGTGCAAGCAGCTTTGCTTGTTTGCAGGCGTTGACCGACATAGTTGGCCCGAACCTTATCATTAGGTGGTTGGGTCCTATTTTTGTGCAATACAACTGGAGGTCTTATCCACATAATAATCTTCATGCATGAAACCTCTCTTTTGCGCTGCTATCTAGAGATGTTTTTGTAACCTAGTACGGTCTGTTTTTGCTTGGCGGTGGCTTAAGTAGCTGTCTGCGATTTTTTTTATCAGATTGCAGCGTGGTTTATTAGTTTGCGTTCTTGATGATCTGTTTTTTATTTGAATACGTCCCTGGACGGCCTCAGACGTATGACGTCCGGGGTCCTGTTTGAAACAGAATTCGCAAAGCAGCGCAATGGATGTACAAGTGTGGGCAGCTTTCGCTGTCCATGCTTGTATGTTCACCGCGCCATCTTCAATTTCCTCGCCGGGAAAGGCAAAGGAAGCTCTATAATCTAATGTAGTCGACGTTTCCTGTGCTGTAAGTGATGCCCTATGAGCTTTTAGTTCATTTATAGACAGTGCAATCCATAACATGTAAAAGTCAACAACAATGATGCGCGAAATTCTAGACAGCGGACACGGTGGACCCGGTGTCTGGAATGGTGTACGGAATGGTTTTATTGAAATCTTTCTTTACCAATGTGCGATTCAAAATGTTACTATCACCGTGCCCTTACTTATTTAAGTGGGGGCACGGCGTTGATAATGTTTTATCCGTACTATGCGTCCTAGCCATTATTCCCGGGAGCATAACAAATGGGAGAGACCAGGTAATTTTTACAAGAATGGGGGCAACATAGACATTTAATCTCAGAATGAGGGCATCTCAGACATGGTCGAGTGAGAATAGGGGCAACTTGTAAGTCCGCTTAGTGACCTGGCCATCGATGAACTTCGTTTCCAATACAACGAAGTCCTCAACAACTACATTCAGTGAGCAATTGCCATATTGAGCATCCAAGACAACCTTCCACGAATGATTGCAACACCCGATCACCTTCACAACACTGATTTCAATGCTTGAATGTAGTAATCCAATGCTTGGCGACCCCTAGGCCACAATCCTATCATAGGAGAGAGAATTCACAGTTTGCAGAAATCTTATCTGCAATAGAGATTGACGCCATCGATCAGCACAATCAATGGTTGTGCTACATGTGCGAGAAGCCAGAGAGAATTTCGCGCAATTGTAGGAATAATAGCAACATGGTGAAAGGAGGAGGAAGTCGCAGATAAAAGGCAAGGAGTCTTGAATGGCGAAGGGCAGGAATAAACAGCGGAACTCTTGTCTGGTCGGAAAATTTTGCGTCGACCGAATTTCCCCTGTGAGCTGCCCACATCACCCCAGATGACGATTCCTGGGATCGCAAAGTTTGAGGACGTGTAGGAAGAAAACCAACCGATGATACTATTACAAGAACAATCAAAGAATTGTAAAATTTATGTAACAATACGGACATTACTAAGTGGAGGAGCTGCTCACAATCTTGTAAGCACAAAATGGTTCAGAAGTTGGATTTGCGGACCGGACCAATGGAGTTTGAAGGCAAAATTTTCAACGGATGACTATAGATCCATCAACTTTGCAAACTTCTCTCACTACAAATCAGAAATGTGTACAGTGTACCAATCAAAAGAACTTGTCTAGTGAACGACCACAAAATCATCCTCGGGCAAAATTTCCTGTATTGACATAGTCCACATGTAGAATAGAGCAACAGATTTGTTTACGTTAGCATTAATGGCAAAACAGACACCTGCCTCCAATTGAGTGACCCACGATGTAGCACGCTTTGCGGGAAGCAGCAAAGGTGGGAGCAACAGACAAAGTTGTAGTAGTCGCAAAACACTAGCCCATATGGTTGGATGTGGCCAAGAGATTTCTGTGACCTGGAGCACAAGGGCGGCTGTGGAGACAAGGGAAGTGGAATAAAATATAGGAGAAAAAGTAACCACATCGGCCTTGACACCAAAAACATTCACAGCTGTTCCGGAGGAATTTCCACCACTTGTTGAGGAAAAGGGATTTTCCAGAAAAACAGTTCCAAGAGTTATCTCCACAATGGAGTGTTGAGGACTACATAGACCTGAAGCCAGGCAGCAGACCGACAGTCAAACGAACCCATCAGATGCGGGACCGCGAGCTTACTGAACAAAAAAGGCAAGTGGACGAGATTCTTGGTCAGGGCTTCACTAGATTATCCACGTCACCCTACATGCCGCTTGTACTTTTTGTGAAAAACAAAACAGACAAGATGTGGATGTGCATAGACTGTCGAGTATTGAACAACATCACCATCCAGAACTTAACCATCTCCCACAAGCAGACAATGTTTTTGGCCAACTCCGCCCGACAATAATTACTACCAAAATCAACCTGTGCAGCACCTAACATAAGATCTACGTATTTGATAAGGAAATGGAGAAGACAGTGTTCCACACCAAATACGGGTACTTCATGATCACGGATATGGCATTCGGGCTCAAAAATACAACTACAACATTCATGGAAATAATGAATAACATTTTTTTGGCCGCACCTCTATGACTTCCTCGTTATATACATGTACAACATCCCGGTGTACATCTGACCCTCGGAGGCAAACATTAGAAATAAAAAGGCAATGAAGACTCTACAAAGAGAGAAATTCCATGGAAAATTTTCAGAATGAAACTTCAGTTGCCATTCGATTGAGTTTATGGGCCACATCATCGGTGGCGGATGGATCACCATGGAGGTGAAGAAAGTTGAGAAGGTGGTTGCTGATTGGCGTAACCACACCAATCACTGGGACATACATGTGTTTTTTAAACTCTGCAACTAGTACTGTGAATTCATCAAGGACTCCATCCGAGTGTCAGCGCCTCTTTCCGACCTGACTCGTAAAACCACTGAGTGACGTTGGAGAGAGGGCAAACTAGAAACTTTCAACTCTTGAAGAAATGCTCTGACCTCAGCGCCAGCCCTACAATGAGCAAATCCAATGGTTGACTACGTCCTGGTCATCGACGTGTCCAACCAAGCAAACGTAGGGGTTCTCCTCCAACACAACAACAATGGAGAATAGTCTGACGTATACATGTCGCAAAAACTGGGTGGGCCATAACTGAACAATGCGGAGCAAGAAAAAGAAATTCTTACTATTGGCATGCTACTTAAAAATTCAGCAATACTTCAACAATACCAACCACCACACACTCAAACATGTCAATTCTCAGCCAAATCTGAGCATTCGAAAAACTCAATGGATGTAGTTCTTTGAGTCAAACTTCCACTACGACATCCCATTTTAACCTAGATAAACAAATCATGGGAACATTCTACGTCAGCAACCCAACGTAATAGCTTAGATCAACACATTTCTTTTTTAATGAGACACGAATCTTGTGAGGCTCTTTGTGAAAGGCTACAAGGATTTTGGTGGGTACGACTGGACCAAGGTTTGCTTCGACCATTCCTACTGGCAGTTACTAGACTACCCCCTTCTCTTTTTCTTCTCTTCCTGATCATCTAGCTCCGGTCCAGCGGTCGCACCCAATAAAATCATGGGTGCAATCGCTGGTGCCCATTCCGGCGATAGACGGCCTTTGGCCGACAGCGCCACTTTCACACTGTGGCGCGGAAACCATGCGACACTTGTAGCTTTTGCAACTGTTATTTTTATGACTGTTACAAGTGCTGTTGCTTTAGGTGTTTTTGTGCATCCGTCGTAGCTGCTACTGATATTGCTTCTTTTGTGCTGCTGTAGCTGTTGTTGCACGTTGCTACCACACGCTAGTGTTGTTGTACGCTGCTACTGCTTTGTTGTTGCTTTGCTGCTATTGCAGTTATGCTGCTACATTCCTTGAACTAATTCTATGTGCTGTTGTTATAGCTGTTGTGGCTACTACAAAGGCTACTACTACCATTACTACGCACTGCCGTCCACGCTACCACCAATTGTTAGTGGTGTTGATGCTACTACTACAGATGTTGCTACTGCAGTACTCCTGAAGTTGCAGTGCTTCTACTACTATTGCTAATCCTATTGATGTTGCTACAGTTACTACTATTGCCGCGCTGCTACTGCTAATGCTGCGCGTTGCTAATACTGAGGCTGCTACTCTTACTCACCTACACCTCACAGCCACCTACAACTCACGGCCACCTCAAGCTCATGGCTGTTGGAGGAAACTACGTGACGATTTTCTCCCTTTCTTCAACGAGCTACCTCCTCCATTTCTCCTGCTCTTGTCATGCAACAGCACCTACTGCTGTTATAGAGGGTTGCAACAACTATTGCCTCAATGATGCACTGACAATTGATCATGAATGCTATTGCCTACTGTTACCATATGGCACTTCTTTATGGCACCTCAAATTGATTGTCGTAATACCACAGGTCACACTCCCCCTCCCCCTTGCTCTGATACCATGATAGAATTAATCAAGAGATGCAAGCCCATGCAAAATTGCCATGAGCTCAGGGTGTGGAGGGAAGACAGAAGGCAAAATCAGGCTAATTCTAGAATGCATTACAAACAAGGAGAAAGTACAATGTGCCATGTTTACAGCTTATGTATTGGGCACTGGCGGCCCCTTCATCCCCGTCACAGCAAAAGGCACAAACAGGGAATACACAGGTCACATAACTTGTAACAACACAAGAGAGTTCTCCCGAGGCACCGTAGTAGTCCACCGTATGCCCTTGTCTTGACCATCAAGAAAATGTGAAATCCACCCTAAACACATCTAGAGACTAAGCTTGAAACTATCCCAGAGCAGATTGTTCTGGCTGTAGCGTGGTTGGAGTAGATCCGGCCCCACGCTCATTGCTTTGCACTGCTGCCCCCACCACCTGCTAAGAGACTTGTGAGAGGAAAACCAAGCGCTAAGGAGTTAGAGCCAAAAAGGAAAACAGAACTGAGAGTGAATGATTTAGTTACTAAAAATGAGACCAATTGAGAGACCCCTCATAAATCTAGGCCTAGCTCAGCTCTATGTGGCTTGTTGCTCAAGCTACCAATCAATCAAGAAATTCTACTGTTTTCCTGGCATGCAATTTTTTCTCGGTGAGTCCTGCCAGACAGCTGACAGCCCCAAACCCGGGTGTCGTCCGTTTTTCATAAAACCTGGACCATACCTAAGTACCCACGCTGTGACCGCATGGTGCCATTTGAATCATCAAGAAAACAAAGAGGAAGGAGTGATGACTGTCAAAACCCAGGCAACTTCTAGGCTAGAATGATCTCGACCATAACAATGTCCAAAAAATCGTAAATATGGACCCTAAGTCAAACATGACGCTGCGAGTGCAACCGTGAAGTTAGATCTGGCACATGAGGCGCTAAGGTAGTGTCTGTGGAGTCAACAACTGCCAATGGCATGACTGCTGTGGAGGCCCATTGATAGAGCTGGCCACGTCTCGCGCCTGAGGAAAGAGGCTTCAAGAAGACACGTGCAGACCTTAGCGTGTGTCAGCTCCATTGGATGACGCTCCAACAGTGTCCTGTCTTGTCGTTTTTTTATCTACACGCCAATGTACACAAGCCAGTAGGACATGCTAGAGTACAATGAGAGGTGTGTGAAAACCAACACTCCCCTACGACTCATAGGCGCAGTGCACATGGGCGGGCAGCGGCACATCCACCAGACAAGAGAGACTCCCCAAGGACAGGCAGATACGCAGGCAGGGGTAGAGAGGGTAGGTCACAAACACACACCGACCGAACTCATAGCCTTCTTGAACGAGTCGCGCTTCACTGCCCTGGTAAAAAAGTTAGCCAAGTATCGTGTTGTCTCAAACCACATGATGCTAAAACTGCCATCGTGCAAACACGAGCACACTCAATGATACTCAACATTGATGTGCTTTGTGTGCATGTGTTTCATGTCGTCATTGTTGGCGATGGCCATGGCACTCTCATTGTCAGAATGCAATGCGATGGACTCAATGAACTAGAGCAACTCAGACAACAAATGGCGCAACAAGATGCTCTCACGCGCGCCAAAGCCAAGGGCCATATGCTAAGAATTCGCAATGCTACGTATGATACAACGTATGCCAGGACACAGCCGTGCCGCCAAGAAGAAAGATCCAGCGAGTGCGGTTCTTGTCGTCCGGGCTGCCCATCCAGTCACCGTTGATGTAGACGATCGTGACAACAGAGGGCAGTCAGCGGAACACGAGGCCTCGTCGTGGAGTCAAAACAACATAGTGTATTACGTGGATCACGGCCAAAAAATGAAGGCAACGTAGCTCTTGGAAGAACTGAGCTAGGAGGTTCATTGCGTACACAATGTCTGGACGTTTTGTTGTTTCCAGGAACATAAGTGACCCAGTTACTCGTAGATACAGGGTAACATCAACAGGCTCCCGCACAACGAATGGGTCGGGGCTCTTGAGCTTCCCCTGACCATCGAGCCACATGGGTGCGGATGCGCTCAGAAGGAGGGGCAGAACATCGGCGAAGTGGGCAAACATGGTCTGGACGTAGGCGGCCTGATGGACATGCAAGACACCCTAGGAGCAATCATGCTCCAGCTCCATGCCCAAGAACACGCACGCACACGCGTGGTCCTTCATCTGGTAGGCGGCGTGTAGAAATTCCTTGATAGGCTGGATAGCAGCTGTATCTGGTGGCACAATGAGGAGGTCTTCGACGTACACGAGGATAGCAAAGAAGGGCTAGCCTCACGGGCTGATGAAGATTGTGAGCTTTGTGGTGCGATGAAGGATCCTGTAACTAATCTCCTGGTTCCAATAATGAAGCAACTACTTCAGGCCATAGAGTGCTTTTCATAAGCATCAGCTCTTGCCAGTGCCATTGTTGAAGCCTAGGGACTACACAATGTAAATTTCTTTGCCTTCCAACGAGCGATGGAGGAAGGCGTTACTCACGTCCATGTAATGCTGCTCTGACCTGTGCTGGGCAACTAGACCGAATAGCATCCGGCTAGTGTATAACCGGATGACCAGATCAAAGACCTGGCCATAGTCGCTCCCAGGGACTGGAGCAAATCCCTTGGCTATGAGACGGACCTTGTATTTATCCAAGGATCTACTGGGCTTCCACTTGCGCCAGAAGACCCACTTGTCGACGATGGCCTTGCTGCCGGAAGGTAGATCAATGAGGATGTAGACCTTGTGTTGTTGGATGGCGGCGAGCTTGTTGCCGCACACCGCATCCCAATGTGCAACCTCGGGGGTGGCATATGCCTCGCGCAATGTCGATGGGTCCTTTGGGAATTCCGTGGGGCAGAAAGTGAGGGCATGTGCGTACCAAGCCCTAGGTGGTATACGCGCGAGTGCGACCGTGAATGCATGTCAATGTTCCTGATGAAGCATGGCGTAGCCTAGTGTGGAGCCAGGGTGGAAGTCTGAAGCAACAGCCAATGTGCGCAAGCTAAGGACCTTGATACCAAGGTCTCCACTCAGGACTTAGCGAGTGGGTCTGTTGGGAGCCGAGTGGACTCATCGGACTACAAGGGGCCATGGCGTAAAAAGTCGTAGTGCGGCGGCCTGCGTGCTCACTCGCGGCCTGGGTCAAAGGCTGCCGCTCAAGCTACACGTGTAGCACGGCAAGCCAAGAGGCGGAAGAGAGGGGGCGGCTGGGAGCGAGTCGATCGGTGTCTTGGGTGCGCCATGGGATGGCCAAGAGGGACCAGCGGATGCGGACTACACTGCCAGCTCGGAGGGGCCAATGGACGTGGACGAGGCTCCTGACTCGGAGTCGCCCGTTGATGCGGACGGGGCTGTCGGCCTGGAGGGGCCAGCGGATACTGACGAGGCTGCCGGCCCAGAGGGGCCAACGCATGTGTACATGGCTACTAGCCCGGAGGGGCCAGCGGACGTGGAAGGGACTGCGGGCCTGGAGAGGCCAGCGGACGAGGATGGGGCTACCGGCCCGGAGGGGCTAGCCAATACGCACGGGGCTGTCAGCTCAGAGGCGCAAGCGTAGGCGGACGAGGCTGCCGGCCCGGAGGGGCTTGCGGATGCGGAAAGGCCTGCCGGCTGAGAGGGGCCCATGGATGTGGAGCTAGGAGGAACCAGCGATGGCAGTAACCTATCCGGAAGCGGTAGGAGAGAGGATAAACTCACCACTCTCCCACGCATGGGGAGGGACACCAATGAGCCGAAGCAAATGAGGTCGTGGGGAAACAGCTCCTCAAAGAAGAGTGCATCCCGTGACTCGATGATGTAGTACCGGGAGGGATCCCAGAAGCACTAGGATTTGGACTGACTCAAAACGCCAAGAAGTTGCACGGGCGCCTGCAGGGGGTGGACGAGGAAGCAGGACATGACCACAACTCTCTCTCTTTCTTTCATGCAAGGTAGGACAAGGGGACAGAAGGTGACGTAACTCACACTTCCCTAGAGGGAGGACGAGGCAGGTTGAGCTAGAGTACAATGAATTACTCATGCGTAGAGGACCTCAGGGTGAAAAACGACTGCGGCTTGAGAACGCCAAAGTCTAATTGGGAGGGCGAATGCACCGGCGATGAAAGGAGGGGCGCCAACGGCTGCGTATGGTGCTATTGTGGGCTATTGTAGAGAATTCAGGACCGGAACGGTTTTCGAAGGAGTGGACCTACCAGACGAAGTGAAGGCATCATGAGCAACGACGGCCACAATAGCAATGGCAAGATGGCATTCACGCTCATGACGCATGGTGGCCACGACACGTGCCTTGTCTTTCAGAGGCTGGCACGTGTACCACCCGTGCCATGGCTGGCCACAGTTATGGCAAACCGGGCGACCACCACACTAGACCCAGACCACTGCTGCTAT
Source organism: Penium margaritaceum (assembly GCA_023375785.1). Taxonomy (NCBI): domain Eukaryota; kingdom Viridiplantae; phylum Streptophyta; class Zygnematophyceae; order Desmidiales; family Peniaceae; genus Penium; species Penium margaritaceum. The sequence goes on along the minus strand of SZWC01033763.1, from coordinate 10,034 downwards.
TGTCCCTTGTCCTTTTTGTCCTTATGCATCTTCCCTGATGACGAGGAGCTAAGGGACGCAGCTACTACGAGGTGGCTACAGCCATGGAGTCGACGGCAGGAGAGGCAAGGGTCTCCATGCGTTGGATGCACGACTCCTGACGAGCCTCCTTAATCTTGAGGAAGAGCTCGTATGCCCAAGGCATGAGGGTGCCCTTGGCCCATCTGATTGTGGCCCAGTGGTCTTCACTAGGCCATTTGATTATGAGAAGTCCAGTTGAGCCCTCCCTGACTACAATCACAGTTTTTACTGTGATTACAGTCAAATATGCAATCTAACATGTCAGCAATATGGTTTGCAAGAATCGGCCTAGGTCGCAGATTAGAGATTGTTGTAGTGTGCCTATGTAGCAGATCAGTCCCCTCTCTGTCCTGAGTATATCAGCCCACTTGGGCTGATTCATCAATCACTCATTCTGAAGTTCCACCTTCTTTGAGAAATGGTATCAGAGAATAGACATTGATCTTAGGGCCGCCTTAGCAACTTCTGCGTTGCCTCCCTCATCAAGGCAACGGTTTTTTCACCTTTGCCTCCATCACAAGGAGTCCTCTCTATGTTTCATCATGTGTGGTATTCTGCTTGCCACCCAACTCATATTCTTTCTGTCCTTCACATCTCCCTCAACACCGCCCTCCATCTCAACATGGCCTTAGTTGCAGTTGTTACCGGTGCCCTTGTTGGCATCCCTAAGCTCACCACAAAACGCGACGGCACCAAAAACTACAAGCTGTGGGCCTTTAACATCTCTACGTACTTCAAAACGACCTGCATTGATGGTATTTTGCTCCACAAAATCATCACTGGTGTCGGCAGTGGCGTCGAACCTGCCAAGGACAGCTCAGACCAGGAGAAGTGGGAGTTTTCCAATGACAACGCTCTCATGTCTCTCTTGGCAACTTGCGACTCTGCAGTATGCAACGACATTCGAGCACTTTGATGCTTGCACTTCAACCTCTTGCGGCATCAAAATTGTCTCCCTCTTCCATGTCCCATTTGACACCTTTCTTGACATAGGTGGCTACGTTGCTACTTGCACCACTATTGCTACAGATCTCAAAGCAATGAGCATTGACCTTCCAGAAGCTATGGTGTGTGCGGGCATCATCTACGGCCTTCCTTCTCATTTCAAGGTGATCCGCCGAATGCTTCTTCAACTTCCTGTCGTAGAGCTGATAGTCAACATTGCTCCGAAGCTCGTAGCCACTGAACAAGACAACAACACGAAGACGTACCAACCTGCAGCCCTAGCTGTTGTGCTTCATACCCCTCTCCCCTCCTCAACGCTGCAGACCTCATCCTCCCCTCAGGTGCATCTTACTACAGGGCCCTACAAGTTCCCTCCCTCTCAGTACAAGCCACTCTCAGGGCCCCATGCAGGCAAGGTCTGTGGTGGACGCAACCACCCTCAAGGTACCTGCGACCATTTCAAGACATACCAGTGGCTTGCCCAGCATCTCGGCAAGACCTATGCTGAAAGTCCAAACTTGCATACTAAGGCGCGCAAGGCTCATGCGAGCCATTTTGGAGCACTCAAATGTGGTAGTGTGACACATGTATCTACACCTAGCTTGAATACTCTCGCCACTCTTATCCCTCTCAATACAAGTGTTGCCACAATGTACACTACCGATGAAACCGGATTCAACATCTACTCCTTGTCCTCTCCTTCCCCCACTTTGATTTCCAACTCTTTCACAGAGCAAACACTTGATTGTGAAGCTACCTCGGATTCTCTCAAGGATGCAGACAGCACCACTCCTCTCCAGTCCCCTGTTCCTATTTTCGGTGCCACTACGGGCATGGTTGTCAAATGTCGTGCTCGTGCAACTCTTGCCTCTCCAGCCTCCATTCATGGTAAGGTCACTGGCCTCCACCTTCCTTCACTTTGCACCAACCTCCTTTCAGTCCGCAAGCTACAACAAGAAAGAGTGCACGTCCATTTGCCTACGTTTGGCACTCAAGCCCATCTCTCAACCTCAACTGGTCGCCACCTTGCCACCTTTCACCTTCACAACAACCTCTACCGCATCCGTGTGCCTTGCATCAGGCATCCTTCTTCACATGCACTCACGACAACCACCGCCCTTTCTTGTCCATGGTGCAATCTCTCCCACCCTCTCATCCTCCATCATCATCGTCTTTTTCAACCCAATTTCACCGCTTTGTAGAAACTATCCTCTCACAGCATGGACAGGGTCCAAACCCGACGTCTGCAACCTTTGTGTTTGGGGTTCCACGGCTTATGTCCTTCTCAACAAACGACAACGCTCTTAGCAAAACACGTCCAAGATCAATCCTAAAGGTGTTCCGTGCGTCTTTCTTGGCTTTGTGCCACACTCTCCTTGGTATCTTTTCCTTGACCCTATAACTGGCCAAGAGATGTGCAGTGTGGATGTTTGCTTCGACGAAACCCGTCCCTACTTTCTCCACCAACAGTCCGATGCCCCGCCCCTTGACGGGTGCACTTTGGCCTCTCTCCCTCCATCTTGCCACAAGTCTCCTTACCATCATCCTCCCCTCCCCTTTCCTATGCCCCTTTAACGCCTCCTACTAATGACCCTTCCACTCCATTTTCGTCCACATCTAGAGCTGCTCCACCCCCACCTCCTCTGCGTCCTCTCTTCCCCCCTCCCACTCTTCCCAACCTGCCCTCCTCTGATTTCTCTCTTCCACCCTCTCTCCTTCAATCTCTCGCAGACTCCCCCCCCCCCTCATCTGCTCCTCCACCTCTGCCTCCACCTCCGCCTCCGCCTCCGCCTCCTCAAACCTCTCCCTCCTCCTCCTCCCCTCCACCTCCCCCACACTACGACATTCTGAACGCATCCTTGCCAAACAGCTACTCCGCTCCCATGGGTCTTCCTCCTGTCCCTCTCTTCCCCGTCTACGTTCAGGGGATGATCTTTCTCTTCAAGAAGATAGACAAGAAGAGGTCGTAAACATGCTCTCAACACACACTCCCCTCCCTTGCTGGCTTGCCATGGGCCCTTCGGCATCTGACCTCACGCACACCAATCTCCCTTGCCTCCCTTGCCTCCCTCGTGCTCCACGCACCAACCAACACGCCATTCTCAGCACCACAGTTAACAAACAGCATCAGATTCCAGTGCCAACCACTTTTGAAGAAGCCATGGCTGGTCCACATGCAAAGGAGTTGAAAAGAGAAATCGAGAGTGAGCTCCATGCATTTCAAGCGACCAACACCTACATTGAGGAGCCAAGACCCTCCATAAAAAACGTCATCAAAAGGATGTGGCTCTTCTGCGTGAAAATTTCTCTCGGCAAACCTGTCGAGTTCAAAGCGCGCTACATCGCAAAGGGGTACTCTCAAAATGAAGGCATCGACTTTTTCGAAACCTACTCTCCAACAGTCAAGTTAACTACGTTTAGAGCTCTCCTCCACATCGCTGCATCACGTGACATGGAGTTGCATGCAATGGACGTATCAACTGCCTTTCTCCAAGGCGATCTTCATGAGACCATCTACCTTGAGTGTCTGAAGGGCAACCACCTGTCCTCTCCAAACAACGTTTGGCGCCTCCAACGGCCAGTCTATGGCCTGAATCAGTCACCCCAAGAGTGGCATGCAAAGCTTTGAAACACTCTCATCAACCTTGGCTTTCATCCATCCCAATCTGATGCAAGTCTCTTCCTTCGCAAATCCACATCCGGTTGCTACATTCTTGCATACGTTGAGGACATGACGCTTGCATCAGACAACCTTGATGAGCTCATTGCCCTCAAGGAAGCACTCATGCAACGCTTTCAAATGAAAGACCTCGGTGAACTCACTCAATACCTTGGCATGTAGGTGCGTCGTGACCGAGCAGCGTGCACCATCAGTCTTTCCCAAGAGTCGTATGTCAACTCAATTCTCACTCACTTTGGACATGAAGAATGCAACGGCACGACAACTCCAATGGCAGCCGACCACAACCTCACAACACTGGTTGTTCCGACAACTCAGCCCTCCTCTCAACCTTATCCTGAACTTGTGGGCTCCCTCATGTACGCTATGGTCTGCACTCGTCCACACCTTGCGTATCCACTCAGTGTTCTTTCTTGCTTTGTCACCCAAGGACAGTTTTCAGATACACATTGGAAGGCTTTCAAGAGAGTCCTTCAGTACCTTCAAGCGACAAAGACCTACGGAGTCACGCTCGGTGGTACCAACCCCATCTTCCAACGAGGCATCACCAACTCTTCCTGGGCAGACGATAATGCTGATCGCCGCTCCACCCAAGGCTATGTTTTCTACCTTGGTTCAGGACTCATCAGTTGGCGCTCCACCCACTCCTCCTCAGTCTCTCTCTCGTCGTGTGAAGCATAATTGTATGCCGGCACCATGGTTACACAAGGGGAAAAGTGGCTTCACCACTTACTATACGAACTTGGACACCCACAACCTACACCGCTCTGATGGTGTGACAATCTAAGCACCATCGCACTCACAAAACACCTTGTTTTTCACTCACAAACCAAACACATTGAACTCCGCTACTTCTTCATATGTGAGCTTGTACAAGCTAGAGAACTTTTGGTTTGCCATATCACTTCTCATGACAACATCGCCTACATCTTCACCAAGGCGCTACCTCGTCAACAACATCAAAAGCTATTGACTCGTCTTGGACTCCATGCCCCTTTGAGAGATGTTATGAGCCTTCTGGGCTTCTAGGGGGTGTGTGAGACTGTGGCCCAGTGGTCTTCACTAGGCCATTTAGTTATGAGAAGTCCAATTCAGCTCTCCCTATCTACAATCACAGTTTTACTTTGATTGTACTCAGATATACAATCTAACATGTCAGCAACATGGATTGCAAGAATCCGCCTAGGTGGCAGATAAGAGATTGTTGCAGTGTGTCTAGGTAGCACATTAGTCCCCTCTCTATCTTGAGTTTATCAGCCCACTTGGGCTCATTCATCAATCACCCATTCAGAAGTTCCACCTTCTTCCAGACATGGCCACCATCGTTGCAAGGATGTCCTAGGTGTAGTGCACAAAAATATCGGCGAACACGTTGGTGGAACTATGCTTGATAGTGAGGAGTGCGGCTAAAGGGGGTGGAGCAGTGTTGTTGAGGCACCAGAGGATGTCCTCCACCCGCTGCCAGTACGTGACCGACTCAGTCTCCTCTATGTGCATGGAGTTAAACTCCCAGAGCACGCGGTTGGTCTCGGCCTCAATGGAGAGTCGATGGGGACACGTCAGGACGTGCCACGCGGTTGTAGGGTCTGGACTTTCATTGGTAGTGAAATTGCCATGGAAGGACACAACAGCAAGGCGTGCCATCGGAGGAGCGACCAAGACGAGAGCACGCATGATGCGACCAACATCATGCAACTAATTTCCCTGGACGGGATCATACTGGAGAGTGTAGTACGGCCACAGGCCCTCATCCTGCGCCCAGATGTGAAAGTTGAGCACCCAGCTCCGGAACTGCTTGCCAGCCTGGAGTGGGGGGGCAGGGTCTCCAAGTCCTTTGGCATACGGCCGGCACCAAGAGTGGGGCTCAGGACTGAAGCCACATTCTACCGCTGGCACTGGGTCTGATGCTAGACCAGATATTACGTGGCTGTAGAGACAACAGGATTAGCATGCCAGGGAGGAAGAAAAGGTGGCGAGGAGCTCGTGTGGCTGTATGGTGTTGGCTGTTGTCGTGCTACAAGATGTTGCATTAGTCTGTTAAAATAGTGGCGAATGGAAACCAGGTAGTCTGGTGGAGCCTGGCTTGGGCCAACGGAGCTGGCGACAATTCTTGTGGGTTGCTACTGCTACTGTTGCTACCGGTGCGGCTGCTTCTGACATTGCTGCTGTGGTGGCTACTTGTGTTGCTGTTGCTCTTGTTGTTATTTCTCCTATTGCTATTGTTGCCGTAGCAAATGCAGTTGCTATTGTAGTGGCTGCTGTTGTTGCTCTTGCAACTGTCGCAGCTGCTGTAGAAAAGGGGGACCAGTGGACCCTCCAGTAGAGTAGGATATGTCCCCACTAGGACTTTTAGCCATGGCCCTAATGGTAGTTTTTTTCACCCTTTTTTGGCTTTGGTTGCTGATGTTAGCAGTGATGTCAATAGTGACATCAGCAATGACATCAGCCAATGATGGCTGGTGCTAGCATCAAGTCACTGCTGCTCACGCTAGCAACTGGTCGCTATTGTCACTAAAGTCACTGCTGCGGCTGTTGCGCTATTGCTCCTACTACGACTGCACCTGTGCTGTGAATGTTATTATGGCTGCTACTGCTACAGCTGTGGCTGCGCTGCCGATGCTGCTGTTGTTGCTACTATGGCAGTTGCGCTTGTGCTACTTCTGCTGTTGCGACTGCTTTCTTGCTACAGCTGTTGTTTCGGCTGTAGCAACATTATAGCTGCTGCTCCACCTACTGCAACCTCTACTTCAGCTGTTGCTAAGGCTGCTGCAACGGCTATTCTTTTTCTAATGCTGCTGCTTCAAGTACAAAGCAAGGAGGAGGGAATGGGGCAGAGAAAGGGGGACTTCCCTTGTCTGTGGCGCCATTGCTGTGTGTGTTGCTGCAGTAACGGCGTCGCCCGTCAGTTTGCTGGCCGTAAGTCCGCCAATGCTACCACCATCGCAGGGTTAGTGCTGTCGAAAACATTTCAACAGCATTTCCCCCGCGTCGAGAGCATTTTTATGATGCCACCTGGCAGGTTAACTCTACCAGGAAAATTCCGGCAGAGTTTCTCCTGCACAGGTGCATTTCTGGGACCTTCTGCGTTGACTGGGACCTCTACGCCTAGCTCCTGCTCAGATCTGCTGATTCTGCTGCGCTCGAACTCTAATACTTACCCGGAAACTATTTTAGAGCGGCTTGTTGGAGTTGTAGCATGGTTGTAGTAGGGGTGGCCCCACACTCGTTGCTTTGCACTAATGCCCCGACCGACTGCTAAGAAACATGTGAGAGGATAACTGAATGCTAAGGAGTTAGCGCCAGAATGGCAGACAAATTTGAAAGTGAATGAATTAGCAACTGAGAATGAGACCAACTGAGAGACCCCTCACAAATCTAGGCCTAGCTCAGTTCTATGCAACTTGTTACTTTGGTTACCAACTAATAAGGGAATTCCACTCTTTTCCTTGCATGTTGAGTTTTCTCGCTGAGCCGTGACAGACAGCCGAGAAACCCCAACCCGGGCGTCGTCCGTTTTACCTATAAACCAAACTATACCTTAACACCCACGTTGCGAACGCAGTCGTGCCGACAGAATCATCAAGAAAAATAGCATCAAGGAGTTATGACTGTCCAAACCCAGGCAGCGTCTAGGTTAGAATGATCCCAACCACAACAATGTCAAAAAAATCTGAAACTCCGACCGTATGCCAAACATTATGCTATGAGTGCAACTGTGCAGTCAGATTTGGCAACAGAGGCGCGCAGTCAGTCTCTGCAGAGGCAGCTGCCGCCAACAGCTTGACTGCTATGAAGGACCGCCGATGGAGCTAGGCACGTCTCGCGCCTGAGGGAAGAGGCTCTAGCAAGACGAGTGTAGACTTGAGCGTGCGTTCTCTCCACCGGATGACGCTCAAACAGCATCCCATCTCGCCGTCAGTCATCCGCACGCCGATGTACACAAGTCGGGAGGACACAACAGAGCACAATGAGAGGTGCGCGAAAACCAACACTTTGCGATGATATACTAGCACCACCGGCAAGCCAATCTATGCAAGTTTATGAGAAACTGCTAGGAAGCTTCCTAACCTTGCTGCTGCTGACGTGACAACACTGTCTAGCCAGCTGGCGCACTAGCAACCAAGCAGGTGCAAGAAACAGCAAGAGTCAGGCTAGGGAGACGCTCAAAGTCTCATAAGCTCCAATAGCTTAGTAATGCAGAGAGAGTGAACAAATGACACGTCCACAGCATATATACCTGCCGTGGCGCATTGCAGGTGTCGCAAGCGGCAGTGCAAGGTTTGTCCTAAAACTGGCCCAAAAACACTATTCTGGCTGTAACTCTGCGCAGACAAGTGAGAACGCAACGCCGTCTTAACCTAAACGTGCAGGATCTCAAGCCGGACACTATGACTGGTCACATGCATCTGGCATCAAACGGTGGACACACAATGCAAAACATACGAATCGGGCCCACAGCCAGTCCAGCGATAAAATCCTACATGTTGTAGAAAACTATAGAAGGTCCCAAGCAGCATCTAGGACTCTGGGGCAGTCGTCGGTCAGCTTCGAGTAGGTGGTCTGCATCACGGATCTGCACGGGCATGGACACGGCCGAGTGGTCACAGTAAGCTGTATAGGTCGACGGGAACGTCACAAATCACAACAGTTTAGGCCTCCCGAGACGTTGGAACATGTCACTGGAAGTCGAGGTCTCAGCCACATACAAGCTACATATGTTTGACAAAGAGTCAACAAAGACTAAATCAATCAATGTAGTGCATGCCGAGGTACCGATACAAACCGCCGAGTGCCCGGGTCTCAACCACGAGCATGCAAAGCCTGTCAAAGACAATTTACAGTCATCAAGGGGTCGCTTGGAGGACTAGTAGATCACCAAGTGCCCAAGTCTCGACCATGGAGAAAACTCTATTAGCCATGCAACCATGAACTAGGTAGCCAAAATGCACCACACACGCCAAAGAAGAAGTAATGCAGCTGCTTGAGCACCATCATGGCAAACCGAGAAGCCCTCACTACACAACACTATCTAACACAGAGAGAGCTCAAGGCCCACACATCAGCACAGAATAATCGTCCCATTCTATTCACCATGCGGAGAATCAAAGCTTTCCTTCCCGAGGCATGTACCGGGTCACCCCATCGAAAGCTAGACGATTATGAACTATCTGTGGGCTTCATGGAGAGTTTGCTTTTCACCACTTGAAGACGTTATGTTATCCGTTGGGCTGCCACAAAATCCTTGGATAAATAACCATGTTGAGCTGAAACGAAGTTTGATCCACCTAAGTACCCATGAAGTTCTAGTCTCCATAGGCACAGTGTGCACCTTTCTATCCCACCATGGAACAATTGTATTGAAGGAGCATGCAGGTGGACTTTTCGATGACCACAAACCATTCACCATGAAACTCATGAGTCAACATGTGTATCCTTGGGCCAAGCTTATCATATGGTTCGCCCACACTATGCTTGCATATGTACAACTGAACCTGAAACTTCCCTCCAGTGTTCATCATGAGCGCCCACGTCAATGACTAATTTCTTTTCTGACCTTACAACATGTGTCACGACATCATTCTTCTTACAGCAATTTGGAAACCGACCCCTGATCAGCACAAAAACCGTATGATAGGTAGGTCATAATCTCAGAAGACAAGAGCACGTGCTTGACGCATTGAGCCCACGACAAAAGCCTGCACTTGAGAAGCAAGACATAGCTTTGAATAGGCAATCTGGCGATTGATGCTAGCAAACGAATCTGANAATTTCTTTTCTGACCTTACAACATGTGTCACGACATCATTCTTCTTACAGCAATTTGGAAACCGACCCCTGATCAGCACAAAAACCGTATGATAGGTAGGTCATAATCTCAGAAGACAAGAGCACGTGCTTGACGCATTGAGCCCACGACAAAAGCCTGCACTTGAGAAGCAAGACATAGCTTTGAATAGGCAATCTGGCGATTGATGCTAGCAAACGAATCTGAAGGGAAAGGCGAACAGCGCATTTTGCTCCTTAGACCTCCCACAAGCGCACGCCAACTCCAAGTCCATGATGTTGCGCTCCGGCTACCTGGCGCCGGAGGCTGCATGCTCCACACTTAGAAGGATGACCTCCGGTAGCTGCGGCCGTTGGACACCCATGACCGCATGGAAAGCAGGCTTCGGGAGCCTCTGCACCAATCGCTGCGGCCATCTCACGAACGACGAAAGGAGAACATTCTTCAGTGCCACCTCAGGGCTCCACCAGGAGAAGGAAACTCCAAACTCATTCCAGAACGGCACCCCGCCCACGCGCATGAAATCTGAGTAGGCGACGCCGATGACAGCGACGCCTTCCGCCT
>SZWC01033755.1:0-19198 GCA_023375785.1 Penium margaritaceum | reverse complement strand
CGCGCACCTCCGTCCTCCCTCCCACACCCCCTCCCCTCCTCCCCGTGTGGAAATACGACGCATCGACGTGCCCATTCCACTCCTTCACGTTGCATTGCCGTGCCCGCTCACGCACGTGTCACATTATGAGCCCATCCCTTTCAAATCCTGGTATGATCATACCTGGGCTACTACTCCGAATCCCATTCAAACTCCGTAGATAAGCGCCCATGGGCCAGAACAGTACTGGGATGGGTGATCTCCCGGGAAGTCCTGGTATTGTACCCATTTTTAACTCCCAAAGGTACACCCGATTCCTCTCCGAGACTAGGGAGCCAGAACTAGGACGCGAATGGCGCACTTGCGCCCTACTTGCGCCCTACTTGCACCCTCGTTTCATCCTACTTGAGTCCCAGTTCTGCCCTACTTACTTGCGCCCTACTTGCAACCTATCTGTCCTACTTGCACCCTACTTGTGCCCTACTTGTGCCCTACTTGCACCCTACTTGCGCCCTACTTGCGCCCTACGTGCGCCCTACGTGCGCCCTACGTGCGCCCTACGTGCGCCCTACGTGCGCCCTACGTGCGCCCTACGTGCGCCCTACGTGCGCCCTACGTGCGCCCTACGTGCGCCCTACGTGCGCCCTACGTGCGCCCTACGTGCGCCCTACGTGCGCCCTACGTGCGCCCTACGTGCGCCCTACGTGCGCCCTACGTGCGCCCTACGTGCGCCCTACGTGCGCCCTACGTGCGCCCTACGTGCGCCCTACGTGCGCCCTACGTGCGCCCTACGTGCGCCCTACGTGCGCCCTACGTGCGCCCTACGTGCGCCCTACGTGCGCCCTACGTGCGCCCTACGTGCGCCCTACGTGCGCCCTACGTGCGCCCTACGTGCGCCCTACGTGCGCCCTACGTGCGCCCTACGTGCGCCCTACGTGCGCCCTACGTGCGCCCTACGTGCGCCCTACGTGCGCCCTACGTGCGCCCTACGTGCGCCCTACGTGCGCCCTACGTGCGCCCTACGTGCGCCCTACGTGCGCCCTACGTGCGCCCTACGTGCGCCCTACGTGCGCCCTACGTGCGCCCTACGTGCGCCCTACGTGCGCCCTACGTGCGCCCTACGTGCGCCCTACGTGCGCCCTACGTGCGCCCTACGTGCGCCCTACGTGCGCCCTACGTGCGCCCTACGTGCGCCCTACGTGCGCCCTACGTGCGCCCTACGTGCGCCCTACGTGCGCCCTACGTGCGCCCTACGTGCGCCCTACGTGCGCCCTACGTGCGCCCTACGTGCGCCCTACGTGCGCCCTACGTGCGCCCTACGTGCGCCCTACGTGCGCCCTACGTGCGCCCTACGTGCGCCCTACGTGCGCCCTACGTGCGCCCTACGTGCGCCCTACGTGCGCCCTACGTGCGCCCTACGTGCGCCCTACGTGCGCCCTACGTGCGCCCTACGTGCGCCCTACGTGCGCCCTACGTGCGCCCTACGTGCGCCCTACGTGCGCCCTACGTGCGCCCTACGTGCGCCCTACGTGCGCCCTACGTGCGCCCTACGTGCGCCCTACGTGCGCCCTACGTGCGCCCTACGTGCGCCCTACGTGCGCCCTACGTGCGCCCTACGTGCGCCCTACGTGCGCCCTACGTGCGCCCTACGTGCGCCCTACGTGCGCCCTACGTGCGCCCTACGTGCGCCCTACGTGCGCCCTACGTGCGCCCTACGTGCGCCCTACGTGCGCCCTACGTGCGCCCTACGTGCGCCCTACGTGCGCCCTACGTGCGCCCTACGTGCGCCCTACGTGCGCCCTACGTGCGCCCTACGTGCGCCCTACGTGCGCCCTACGTGCGCCCTACGTGCGCCCTACGTGCGCCCTACGTGCGCCCTACGTGCGCCCTACGTGCGCCCTACGTGCGCCCTACGTGCGCCCTACGTGCGCCCTACGTGCGCCCTACGTGCGCCCTACGTGCGCCCTACGTGCGCCCTACGTGCGCCCTACGTGCGCCCTACGTGCGCCCTACGTGCGCCCTACGTGCGCCCTACGTGCGCCCTACGTGCGCCCTACGTGCGCCCTACGTGCGCCCTACGTGCGCCCTACGTGCGCCCTACGTGCGCCCTACGTGCGCCCTACGTGCGCCCTACGTGCGCCCTACGTGCGCCCTACGTGCGCCCTACGTGCGCCCTACGTGCGCCCTACGTGCGCCCTACGTGCGCCCTACGTGCGCCCTACGTGCGCCCTACGTGCGCCCTACGTGCGCCCTACGTGCGCCCTACGTGCGCCCTACGTGCGCCCTACGTGCGCCCTACGTGCGCCCTACGTGCGCCCTACGTGCGCCCTACGTGCGCCCTACGTGCGCCCTACGTGCGCCCTACGTGCGCCCTACGTGCGCCCTACGTGCGCCCTACGTGCGCCCTACGTGCGCCCTACGTGCGCCCTACGTGCGCCCTACGTGCGCCCTACGTGCGCCCTACGTGCGCCCTACGTGCGCCCTACGTGCGCCCTACGTGCGCCCTACGTGCGCCCTACGTGCGCCCTACGTGCGCCCTACGTGCGCCCTACGTGCGCCCTACGTGCGCCCTACGTGCGCCCTACGTGCGCCCTACGTGCGCCCTACGTGCGCCCTACGTGCGCCCTACGTGCGCCCTACGTGCGCCCTACGTGCGCCCTACGTGCGCCCTACGTGCGCCCTACGTGCGCCCTACGTGCGCCCTACGTGCGCCCTACGTGCGCCCTACGTGCGCCCTACGTGCGCCCTACGTGCGCCCTACGTGCGCCCTACGTGCGCCCTACGTGCGCCCTACGTGCGCCCTACGTGCGCCCTACGTGCGCCCTACGTGCGCCCTACGTGCGCCCTACGTGCGCCCTACGTGCGCCCTACGTGCGCCCTACGTGCGCCCTACGTGCGCCCTACGTGCGCCCTACGTGCGCCCTACGTGCGCCCTACGTGCGCCCTACGTGCGCCCTACGTGCGCCCTACGTGCGCCCTACGTGCGCCCTACGTGCGCCCTACGTGCGCCCTACGTGCGCCCTACGTGCGCCCTACGTGCGCCCTACGTGCGCCCTACGTGCGCCCTACGTGCGCCCTACGTGCGCCCTACGTGCGCCCTACGTGCGCCCTACGTGCGCCCTACGTGCGCCCTACGTGCGCCCTACGTGCGCCCTACGTGCGCCCTACGTGCGCCCTACGTGCGCCCTACGTGCGCCCTACGTGCGCCCTACGTGCGCCCTACGTGCGCCCTACGTGCGCCCTACGTGCGCCCTACGTGCGCCCTACGTGCGCCCTACGTGCGCCCTACGTGCGCCCTACGTGCGCCCTACGTGCGCCCTACGTGCGCCCTACGTGCGCCCTACGTGCGCCCTACGTGCGCCCTACGTGCGCCCTACGTGCGCCCTACGTGCGCCCTACGTGCGCCCTACGTGCGCCCTACGTGCGCCCTACGTGCGCCCTACGTGCGCCCTACGTGCGCCCTACGTGCGCCCTACGTGCGCCCTACGTGCGCCCTACGTGCGCCCTACGTGCGCCCTACGTGCGCCCTACGTGCGCCCTACGTGCGCCCTACGTGCGCCCTACGTGCGCCCTACGTGCGCCCTACGTGCGCCCTACGTGCGCCCTACGTGCGCCCTACGTGCGCCCTACGTGCGCCCTACGTGCGCCCTACGTGCGCCCTACGTGCGCCCTACGTGCGCCCTACGTGCGCCCTACGTGCGCCCTACGTGCGCCCTACGTGCGCCCTACGTGCGCCCTACGTGCGCCCTACGTGCGCCCTACGTGCGCCCTACGTGCGCCCTACGTGCGCCCTACGTGCGCCCTACGTGCGCCCTACGTGCGCCCTACGTGCGCCCTACGTGCGCCCTACGTGCGCCCTACGTGCGCCCTACGTGCGCCCTACGTGCGCCCTACGTGCGCCCTACGTGCGCCCTACGTGCGCCCTACGTGCGCCCTACGTGCGCCCTACGTGCGCCCTACGTGCGCCCTACGTGCGCCCTACGTGCGCCCTACGTGCGCCCTACGTGCGCCCTACGTGCGCCCTACGTGCGCCCTACGTGCGCCCTACGTGCGCCCTACGTGCGCCCTACGTGCGCCCTACGTGCGCCCTACGTGCGCCCTACGTGCGCCCTACGTGCGCCCTACGTGCGCCCTACGTGCGCCCTACGTGCGCCCTACGTGCGCCCTACGTGCGCCCTACGTGCGCCCTACGTGCGCCCTACGTGCGCCCTACGTGCGCCCTACGTGCGCCCTACGTGCGCCCTACGTGCGCCCTACGTGCGCCCTACGTGCGCCCTACGTGCGCCCTACGTGCGCCCTACGTGCGCCCTACGTGCGCCCTACGTGCGCCCTACGTGCGCCCTACGTGCGCCCTACGTGCGCCCTACGTGCGCCCTACGTGCGCCCTACGTGCGCCCTACGTGCGCCCTACGTGCGCCCTACGTGCGCCCTACGTGCGCCCTACGTGCGCCCTACGTGCGCCCTACGTGCGCCCTACGTGCGCCCTACGTGCGCCCTACGTGCGCCCTACGTGCGCCCTACGTGCGCCCTACGTGCGCCCTACGTGCGCCCTACGTGCGCCCTACGTGCGCCCTACGTGCGCCCTACGTGCGCCCTACGTGCGCCCTACGTGCGCCCTACGTGCGCCCTACGTGCGCCCTACGTGCGCCCTACGTGCGCCCTACGTGCGCCCTACGTGCGCCCTACGTGCGCCCTACGTGCGCCCTACGTGCGCCCTACGTGCGCCCTACGTGCGCCCTACGTGCGCCCTACGTGCGCCCTACGTGCGCCCTACGTGCGCCCTACGTGCGCCCTACTTGCGCCTTACTTGCGCCCTACTTCCGCCCTATTTGCCCCCTGCTTGCGCCCTTTTTGCGCCCTATTACCGCCCTACTTCCACCCTGCTGCACGGTCGTGCCGACATCGATCACCCAGCTCCCGCTTGAAAATTCCAGCCCACGCGCCCTGGAGCATACGACGTAGCGCCTTTGGGCATGCGTCTCGGGAGCCTTTGAGACTAACGGGCGGGAATTTCCGCCGACCCGAAATCGTGAAAACTCACCCATACGCACGTTTCACGCCCGTACCGACATCGTTGACTCAACTGCCGCTCGAAAAGTCCAGCCCATGCGCCCTGGAGCATACGACGTAGCGCCTCCGGGCATGCATCTCGGGAGCCTCCGATACTAAGGGGCGGGAATTTCTGCCGACCCGAAATGGAGAAACCTCATCCATACGCATGTCACACACCCGTGATGACATCGGTGACCCAACTCCCGCTTAAAAATTCCAACCCACGCGCCCAGGAGCGTACGACGTAGCGTTTTCGGGCACGCGTCTCGGGAGCCTCCGAGACTAAGGGGCAGGAATTTCCGTCGACCCAAAATCGAGAAAACTCATCATACGCACATCGCACGCCTGTACCAACATTGGTCACCCAACTCCCGCACGAAAATTCCAACCCACGCGCCCTGGAGCATACGCATAGCGCCTCCGGGCACGCGTATCGGGAGTCTCCGAGACCAAGGGGCGGGAATTTCCGCCGACTCGAAATTGGGAAAACTCATCCATACGCACGTCGCGGGCCCGTCCCGACACCGGTGACCCAACTCCCGCTCAAAAATTCCAGTTCACGTGCCTTGGAGCATACGACGTAGCGCCTCCGGGCATGCGTCTCGGGAGCCTCCGAGACTAAGGGGCGGGAATTTCCGCCGACCGGAAATCAAAAAAACTCATCCATACGCACGTTGCACGCCTGTACCGACATTGATGACCCATCTCCAGCTCAAAATTTCCAACGCACGCGCCCTTGAGCATACCACGCAGCGCCTCCAGGCACGCGTCTCAGGAGCCTCCGAGACTAAGGGGCGAAAATCTCCGCCGACCCGAAATCAAGAAAACTCGTCCATACGCACGTTGTACACCCGTGCCGCCATCGGTGACCCAACTCCCGCTGGAACATTCCAGTCCACGCGCTTTCGAGCATACGACGTAACGCCTCCCTGCACGCGTCTCGGGAGCCTCCGATACTAAGGTGCGGGAACTTCCACCAACCCAAAATCGAGAAAACTCATCTATACGCACGTCGCGCGCCCGTGCCGACATCGATGACCCAACTCCTGCTCGAAAATTCCAACCCATGTGCCCTGGAGCATACGACGCAGGACCTCCGTGCACACGTCTCGAGAGTCTCCGAGACTAAGGGACGGGAATTTCCGCCGACCCAAAATGTGACTCCGAACAAGTAACAAAAGGGTAAAAGCTCATTTGATTTTTATTTTCAGTACAAATACAAACTGTGAAAGCATGGCCTATCGATCCTTTAGTCATTCGGAATTTGAAGCTAGAGGTGTCAAAAACGTTACCACAAGGATAAGTGGCTTGTGGCAGCCAAGCGTTCATAGCGACGTTGCTTTTTGATCCTTCGATGTTGGCTCTTCCTATCATTGTGAAGCAGAGTTCATCAAGTGTTGGATTGTTCACCCACCAATAGGAAATGTGAGTTGGGTTTAGACCGTCGCGAGACAGGTTAGTTTCACCCTACTGATGATCTGGTGTCGCAACAGTAATTCAACTTAGTAGGGCGCCCTACTTGCACTCTACTTGCGCCCTACTTGCGCCCTACTTGCGCCCTACTTGCACCCTACTTGCGCCCTACTTGCGCCCTACTTGCGCTCTACTTGCGCCCTACTTGCGCCCTACTTGCACCCTACTTGCGCCCTACTTGCGCCCTACTTGCACCCTACTTGCGCCCTACTTGCGCTCTACTTGCGCCCTACTTGCGCCCTACTTGCGCCCTACATGCACCCTACTTGCGCCCTACTTGCGCCCTACTTGCACCCTACTTGCGCCCTACTTGCGCCCTACTTCCGCCCTACTTGCCCCCTACTTGCGCCCTACTTGTAACCTACTTGTCCCCTTCTTGCGCCCTACTTCTGCCCTACTTGCGCCCTACTTG
Source organism: Penium margaritaceum (assembly GCA_023375785.1). Lineage (NCBI taxonomy): Eukaryota > Viridiplantae > Streptophyta > Zygnematophyceae > Desmidiales > Peniaceae > Penium > Penium margaritaceum. The sequence goes on along the minus strand of SZWC01033755.1, from coordinate 12,282 downwards.
TGCCTTACTTGCACCCTACTTGCACCCTACTTGCGCCCTACTTGTGCCCTAATTCCGCCCTACTTGCGCGCTACTTGCACCCTACTTGTGCCCTACTTGCACCCTACTTCCGCCCTACTTGCATCCTACTTGCGTCCTACTTGCGTCCTACTTGCGCCCTACTTTTATCCTACTTCCGCCCTACTTGTGCCCTACTTGCGCCCTACTTGCGCGCTACTTGGGCCCTACTTGCGCCCTACTTGCGCCCTATTTGTGCCCTACTTGCGCCCTACTTGCGCCCTACTTGCTCCATACTTGCGTCCTACTTGCGCCATCCTCGCACTTGACTTGCGCCCTTCTTGCGCCCTACTTGCGCCTTACTTGCGCCCTATTTGTGTCCTACTTGTACCCTACTTGCGCCATACTTGCACCTAACTTATGCCATATTTGCGCCCTACTTGCGCCGTACTTACGCCCTACTTGAGCCCTATTTGCGCCCTACTTGCGCCCTACTTGTGCCATACTTTCGCCCTACTTGAGCCCTACTTGCGCCCTACTTGCGCCCTACTTGCACCCTACTTGCACGCTACTTGTGCCCTACTTGCGCCGTACTTGCGCCCTACTTGCGCCCTACTTGCGCCATACTTGCGCCTTATTTGCGCCCTACATACGCCGTAGTTGCGCTCTACTTACACCCTACTTGCGCCCTACTTGAGCCCTACTTACACCCCACCTGCGCCCGACTTTTGCCCATTTTGCATTTTACTTGCGCCTTACTTGCGCCCTAATTGTGCCCTACTTGCACCGTTCTTGCGCCCTACTTGTGCCCTACTTGCCCCCTACTTGCACCCTACTTGTACCCTACTTGCACCCTACTTGCGCCCTACTTGCGCCTTACTTCCGCCCTACTTGCGCCCTACTTGCGCCCTACTTGCGCCCTACTTGCGCCCTACTTCCGCCCTAATTGCACCCTTCTTGTGCCCTATTTGCGCCCTACTTGTGCCCTACTTTCGTCCTACTTGTGCCCTACGTGCGCCCTACTTGCGCACTACTTGCACCCTACTTGCGCCCTACTTGCGCCCTACTTGCGCCCGACTTGCGCCCTACTTGCGCCCTTCTTGTGCCCTCCTTGCGACCTTCTTGCGTCCTACTTGGGCCCTACTTACGCCCTACTTGCGCCCTACTTTTGCCCTACTTGTGCCCTACTTGCACCTGACTTGCGCCCTACTTGCGTCCTACTTGCTCCCTACTTGCGCCATACTTGCGGCCTAATTGCGCCCTACATGCGCCATACTTGCGTCCTACTTGCGCCATACTTGCGCCCTATTTGCGTCCTATTTGCCCCGTACTTGCACCCTACTTGCGCCCTACTTGTCCCCTACTTGTGCCCTACTTGCGCCCTGCTTACGCCCTACTTGCGCCCTTCTTGCGCCCTACTTGCGCCCTACTTGCGCCCTACTTGCGCCCTACTTGCGCCCTACTTGCGCCCTACTTGCGCCCTACTTGCGCCCTACTTGCGCCCTACTTGCACCCTACTTGCGCCCTACTTGCGCCCTACTTGCGTCCTACTTGCGCCCTACTTGCGTCCTACTTGCGCCCTACTTGCGCCCTATCTGCACCCTAAGTGCGCCCTACTTGCATCCTACTTGCGTCCTACTTGCGTCCTACTTGCGCCCTACTTGTGCCCTACTTGCACCTGACTTGCGCCCTACTTGCGTCCTACTTGCTCCCTACTTGCGCCCTACTTGCGGCCTACTTGCGCCCTACATGCGCCCTACTTGCGCCCTACTTGCGCCCTACTTGCGCCCTACTTGCGCCCTACTTGCGCCCTACTTGCGCCCTACTTGCGCCCTACTTGCGCCCTACTTGCCTCCTACTTGCGCCCTACTTGCGCCCTATCTGCACCCTAAGTACGCCCTACTTGCATCCTACTTGCACCCTACTTGCGCCTTACTTGCGCCCTACTTGCGCCCTACTTGTGCCCTACGTACGCCTTACTTGTACCATACTTCCGCCCTAGTTGCGCACTTCATGCGCCCTATTTGCGCCCTACGTGCACCCTACTTGCGCCCTACTTGCGCCCTTCTTGTGCCCTACTTGCACCCTACTTGCACCCTACTTGCGCTCTACTTGCGTCCTACTTGTGCCCTACATGCGCCCTACTTGCACCCTACTTGTGCGCTTCTTCCGCCCTACTTGCGCCCCACTTGCGCCCTACTTGCGCCCTATTTGCGCCCTACTTCCACCCTACTTCAGCCCTACTTGCGCCCTACTTGTGCCCTACTTGCGTCCTACTTGCGCCCTATTTGCTCCCTTCTTGTGCATTACTTCCGCCCTACTTGCGCCCTACTTGTGCCCTACTTGCGCCCTACTTGCGCCCTACTTGCACCCTACTTGCGCCCTATTTACGCCTTACTTGCACCCTACTTGCGCCCTACTTGCTCCATACTTACGTCCTTCTTGCGCAATACTTGCACCCTACTTGCGCCCTACTTGCGCCTTACTTGCGCCCTACATGCATTCTACTTGCGCCCTACTTGCACCCTACTTGCGCCCTACTTGCGCCCTACTTGCGCCCAACTTATGCCCTACTTGCGCCCTACTTGCGCCCTATGCTCTACTTGCGCCCTACTTGCGCCCTACTTGCGCCTTACTTGCGTCCTACTTGTGTCCTATTTACGCCCTACATGCGCCCTACTTGCGCCCTACTTGCGCCCTAGTTGCACCCTACTTCTACCCTACTTGCGCCCTTCTTGTGCCCCTCTTGCCCCCTACTTGTGCCCTACTTGCGCCCTAATTGCGCCTTACTTGCGCCCTACTTGCGTCCTACTTGTACCCTACTTGCACCCTACTTGCGCCCTACTTGCGCCCTACTTGCTCCCTACTTGCGCCCTACTTGTGCCCTACTTGCGCCCTTCTTGCACCCTACTTCCGCCCTACTTGCGCCCTACTTCCGCCCTACTTGCACCCAAGTTGCGCCATACTTGCGCCCTTTTGTGCCCTACTTGCACCCTACTTGTGCACTAGTTACGCCCTACTTGCGCCCTACTTACGCCCTACTTGTGCCCTACTTCCGTCCTACTCCAACCGTACTTGCGCCCTCCTTGCGCCCTACTTGCGCCCTACTTGCACCCTACTTGTACCCCACTTCTGCCCTACTTCCGCCCTACTTGCGCCCTACTTGCGCCCTACTTGCGCCATTCTTGCGCCCTACTTCCGCTCTACTTCAAACCTACTTGCGCCCTACTCGTGCCCTACTTGCACCCTACTTGCGCCCTACTTGCGTCCTTCTTGTGCATTACTTCCGCCTTACTTGCGCCCTACTTGTGCCCTACTTGCTCCCTACTTGTGCCCTACTTGCGCCCTACTTGCGACCTATTTACGCCTTACTTACACCCTACTTGCGCCCTGCTTGCGCCCTACTTGTGCCCTACTGCCGCCCTACTTGCGCCCTACTTGCGCCCTACTTGCGCCCTACTTGTACCCTACTTGCGCGCTACTCGCGCCCTACTTCAGCCCTACTTTTGCCCTACTTGTGCCCTACTTGCACCCTACTTGCGCCCTACTTGCGTCCTACTTGCGGCCTATTTGCGCCCTACTTGCGCCCTACTTGTGCCCTACTTGTGCCCTACGTCCACCCTACTTGTGCCCTACGTCTGCCCTACTTGTGCCCTACGTCCGCCCTTCTTGCGCCCTACTTGCGCCCTACCTGCGCCCTACTTGCGCCGTACTTGCGCCCTATTTACGCCCTACTTGCGTCCTACTTGCGCCCTTCTTGCTCCATACTTGCGTCCTACTTGCGCCATACTTGCACCCTACTTGCGCCCTACTTGCTCCATACTTGCGTCCTACTTGCGCCATACTTGCGCCCTACTTGCGCTCTACTTGCGCCCTACTTACGCCTTACTTGCGCCCTACTTACGCCCTACTTGCGCCACTGTGTTTCTGACCACTGCCTTTCTGACCAGTGTGTTTTTGACCACTGTGTTTCTGACCACTGTGTGTCTCACCAGTGTGTGTCTGACCACTGTGTTAGTGACCATTGTGTTTGTCACCACTGTGTTTCTGACCACTGTGTTTCTGATCACTGTGTTTCTGACCAGTGTGTTTTTGACAAGTGTGTTTCTGACCACTGTGTTTCTGACCTCTGTGTTTCTGACCACTGTGTTTCTAACCTGTGTGTTTCTGACCAGTATGTTTCTAACCAGTGTGTTCCTGACCTGTGTGTTTCTGACCACTATGTTTATATCCAGCGTGTTCCTGACCAGTGTATTTCTGACCAGTGCGTACTGACCACTGTGTTTCTGACCACCATGTTTCTGACCACTGTGTTTCTGACCACCATGTTGCTGACAACTGTGTTTCTGACCACCATGTTCTGACCATTGCGTTTCTGACCACTGTGTTTCTGACCAATCTGCTCCTCACCAGTGTGTTTCTGACCAGTGTGTTTCTGACCACTGTGTTTCTGACCACTGTGTTTCGGGCCAGTGTGTTTCGGACCAGTGTGTTTCTGATTAGTGTGTTCTGACCACCGTGCTTCTGATCACTGTGTTTCAGACCACTGTGTTTATGACCAGTGTGTTTCTGACCAGTGTGTTTCTGGCCACTGTGTTTCTGACCAGTGTGTTTCGGACCACTGTGTTACTGACCAGTGTGTTTCTGACAAGTGTGTTTCTGACCGGTGTGCTTCTGACCACTGTGTTTCTGACCTCTGTGTTTGTTATCACTGTGTTTTTGACCACTGTGTTTCTGACCAGTATGTTTCTAACCAGTGTGTTCCTGACCAGTGTGTTTCTGACCACTGTGTTTCTGACCAGTGTGTTCCTGACTAGTGTGTTTCTGACCAGTGCGTTCTGACCACTGTGTTCCTGACCACCGTGTTTCTGACCACTGTGTTTCTGACCACCGTGTTTCTGACAACTGTTTTTCTGACCACCATGTTTGACCATTGCGTTTCTGACCACTGTATTTCTGACCACTGTGCTTCTCACCAGTGTGTTTCTGTCCAGTGTGTTTCTGACCACTGTGTTTCTAACCACTGTTTTTCCGACCAGTGTGTTTCTGACCAATGTGTTTCTCATCGGTGTGTTTCTGACCACCGTGCTTCTGATCACTGTGTTTCAGACCACTGTGTTTATGACCATTGTGTTTCTGACCAGTGTGTTTCTGGCCACTGTGTTTCTGACCACTGTGTTCCTGACCACTGTGTCACTGACAAGTGTGTTTCTGACCAGTGTATTTCTGACCACTGTGTTTGTGACCAGTGTGTTTCTGACCACTGTGTTTCTGACCAGTGTCTTTCTGACCACAGTGTTTCTGACCAGTGTGTCTCTAACCACTGTGTTAGTGACCACTGTGTTTCTGACCACCATGTTATGACCACTGCGTTTCTGACCACTGTGTTTCTGACCAGTCTGCTCCTCACCAATGTGTTTCTGACTAGTGTGTTTCTGACCACTATGTTTCTGACCACTGTGTTTCGGGCCAGTGTGTTTCTGACCAGTGTGTTTCTGATCGGTGTGTTCTGACCACCGTGCTTCTCATCACTGTGTTTCAGACCACTGTGTTAATGACCAGTGTGTTTCTGACCTGTGTGTTTCTGGCCACTGTGTTTCTGACCAGTGTGTTTCGGACCACTGTGTTTCTGACCACTGTGTTTCTGACAAGTGTGTTTCTGACCAGTGTGTTTCTGACCACTGTGTTTCTGACCTCTGTGTTTCTTATCACTGTGTTTCTGACCAGTGTGTTTCTGACCAGTATGTTTCTAACCAGTGTGTTCTTGACCAGTGTGTTTCTGACCAGTGTGTTCTGACCACTGTGTTTCTGACCACCGTGTTTCTGACCACAGTGTTTCGGACAACTGTGTTTGTGACCACCATGTTTGACCATTGCGTTTTTGACCACTGTACTTCTGACCACTGTGCTTCTCACCAGTGTGTTTCTGTCCAGTGTGTTTCTGACCACTGTGTTTATAACCACTGTTTTTCCGACCAGTGTGTTTCTGACCAGTGTGTTTCTGATCGGTGTGTTTCTGACCACCGTGCTTCTGATCACTGTGTTTCAGACCACTATGTTTATGACCAGTGTGTTTCTGACCACTGTGTTCCTGACCACTGTGTTAGTGACAAGTGTGTTTCTGACCAGTGTATTTCTGACCACTGTGTTTCTGATCAGTGTATTTCTGACCACTGTGTTTGTGACCAGTGTGTTTCTGACCACTGTGTTTCTGACCAGTGTCTTTCTGACTACAGTATTTCTGACCAGTGTGTTTCTGATCGGTGTGTTCTGACCACTGTGTTAGTGACAAGTGTGTTTCTGACCAGTGTATTTCTGACCACTGTGTTTCTGATCAGTGTATTTCTGACCACTGTGTTTGTGACCAGTGTGTTTCTGACCACTGTGTTTCTGACCAGTGTCTTTCTGACTACAGTATTTCTGACCAGTGTGTCTCTGACCACTGTGTCACTGATCATGACCACATAATTTCAATATGGGTGGTCAACGCTGACCAACCATAGCACGAGTCACAAACCGTCAGGACAAGAAACAATGCTATGGGAAGATCGGTTCTCAACTACCAAGTACAACGACCTTCATTCAGTAGTAGCACGGTGTGCATACCATGTACAATGACCGACCAAAGTAGGCATATGTACTGCCTTTGACCAAAGAAATCCGCTGTTTGTGGTCAACGTTGACAACTCATAATACGAGTCACAAATGGTCAGAGGGGGGAACAATGGTTTGGAAACACCAAGTATCACATGGCAAGCACAAGGGGCTTCAATACGCTGTGGCACGGTGTGGAGACCATGCACGATGACCAACCAAAGTAGGCATATGTCACTGACCATGACGAAATAATGTCACTAAGTGTGGTAAACGTTGACAACTCACAACACTAGTCACAAATGGTCAGGGTGGAATGTAATGGTTTGTAGATACTAGTTATCTACTAGCAAGTACAAATACTTTCAATATGTAGTGGCACAACGTGGCCTCAATGCACAGTGACCAACCAAAGTATGCATATGTCACTAACCATGACGAACAAATTTCACGTATGTGGTCAATGTTGAAAACGCATAACACAAATCACAAATGGCCAGGGGTGAAAACAATGGATTGGGGACACTAGTTATCATCTAGCAAGTACAAAGACCTTCCAAAAGCAGTGGCACGGTATGGCTAGCGTGCACAGTGACCAACCAAAGGATGCATACGTCACTGACTACGACCGAATAAGTCCACTATGTGTGGTCAACATTGACAACTCATAACACGAGTCACAAATGGTTAGAGGGAGAAAAAATGGTTTGGGAAGCCTATGTATTGACTAGAACGGATGAAGAACTTCAATACGTAGTGGCACAGTATGACTAATATGCACACCAAACAACCAAACTAGGCATATGTCACTGATCATGACCACATAATTTCAATATGGGTGGTCAACGTTGACCAACCATAACACGCGTCACAAACGGCCAGGACAAGAAACAATGCTATGGGAATATCAGTTCTCAACTACCAAGTACAACGACCTTCATTCAGTAGTAGCACGGTGTGCCTACAAGCTACAATGACCGACCAAAGTAGGCATATGTACTGCCTTTGACCAAAGAAATCCGCTGTGTGTGGTCAACGTTCACAACTCATAATACAAGTCACAAATGGTCAGAGGGGGAAACAATGGTTTGGAAACACCAAGTATCACATAGCAAGCAAAAGGGGCTTCAATACGTTGTGGCACGGTGTGGAGACCATGCACGATGACCAACCAAAGTAGGCATATGTCAGTGACCATGCCGAAATAATGTCACTAAATGTGGTAAACTTTGACAATTCACAACACTAGTCACAAATGGTCAGGGTGGAAGGTAATGGTTTGTGAATACTAGTTATCTACTAGCAAGTACAAATACTTTCAATGTGTAGTGGCACAACGTGGCCTCAATGCACAGTGACCAACCAAAGTATGCATATGTCACTAACCATGACGAACAAATTTCACGTATGTGGTCAATGTTGAAAACGCATAACACGAATCACAAATGGTGAGGGGGGAAAACAATGGATTGGGGACACTTGTTATCATCGTGCAAGTACAAAGACCTTCAACAAGCAGTGGCACGGTATGGCTAGCGTGCACAGTGACCAACCAAAGGATGCATACGTCACTGACTACGACCGAATAAGTCCACTATGTGCGGTCAACATTGACAACTCATAACACGAGTCACAAATGGTCCGATGGAGAGAAAATGGGTTGGGAAGCCTATGTATTGACTATAAAGGACAAAGAACTTCAATACGTAGTGGTACGGTGTGGCTAATATGCACACCAAACAACCAAACTAGGCATATGTCACTGATCATGAGCACATAATTTCAATATGGGTGGTCAGCGTTGACCAACCATAACACGAGTCACAAACGTCCAGGACAAGAAACAATGCTATGGGAATATTGGTTATCAACTACCAAGTACAACGACCTTCATTCAATAGTAGCACAGTATGGGTACCATGTACATGACCGACCAAAGTAGGCATATGTACTGCCTTTGACCAAAGAAATCCGCTGTGTGTGGTCAACGTTGACAGCTCATAATACGAGTCACAAATGGTCAAAGGGGGAAACAATGGTTTGGGAACACCAAAAATCACATAGGAAGCACAAGGCGCTTCAATGTGGTGCGGCATGGTGTGGAGACCAAGCACGATGACCAACCAATGTAGGCATATGTCACAAACCATGACCAAAAAAATTCACTAAGCGTGGTAACCTTTGACAACTCACAACACGAGTCACAAATGGTCAGGGTGGAAGGTACTGGTTTGTGAATACTAGTTATCTTCTAGCAAGAACAAATACCTTCAATATGTAGTGGCACACGGTGGCCTCAATGCACAGTGACCAACCGAAGTATGCATATGTCACTAACCATGACGAACAAATGTCGCGTATTCGGCCAATGTTGAAAACGCATAACACGAGTCACAAATGCTAAGAGTGGAAAACAATGGATTTGGGACACTAGTTATCAACTAGCAAGTAGAAATACCTTCAACAAGCAGTGGCACGGTATGGCTAGCGTGCACAGTAACCAACCAAAGGATGCATACGTCACTGACTACGACCAAATAAGTCCTTTATGTGAGGTCAATATTGACAACTCATAACACAAGTCATAAATGGTCAGAGGGAGATACAATGGTTTGGGAAGCCTATGTATTGACTAGAAAGGACAAAGAATTTGAATATGTAAAGGCACGGTGTTGCTAATGTGCACACCAAACAACCAAACTAGGCATATGTCACCGATCATGACCACTGAAATTTAATGTGGGTGGTCAACGTTGACCAACCATAACACGAGCCACAAACGGGCAGGTTAAGAAACAATGATATGGGAATATCGGTCCTCAACTACCAAGTACAACGACCTTCAGTCAGTAGTAGCACGGTGTGGCTTCCATGCTCAATGACCGACCAAAGTAGCCATATGTACTGCCTTTGACCAAAGAAATCCGTTGTGTGTGGTCAACGTTGACAACTCATAATACGAGTCACAAATGGTCAGAGGGGGAAACAATGGTTTGGGAACACCAAGTATCACATAGCAAGCACAAGGGGCTTCAATACGTTGTGGCACGGTGTGGAGACCATGCACCATGACCAACCAAAGTAGGCATATGTCACTGACCATGACCAAATAATGTCACTAAGTGTGGTAAACTTTGACAACTCACAGCACGAGTCACAAATGGTCAGAGGGGGAAACAATGGTTTGGGAACACCAAGTATCACATAGCAAGCACAAGGGGCTTCAATACGTTGTGGCACGGTGTGGAGACCATGCACCATGACCAACCAAAGTAGGCATATGTCACTGACCATGACCAAGTAATGTCACTAAGTGTGGTAAACTTTGACAACTCACAGCACGAGTCGCAAATGGTCAGGGTGGAAGGTAATGGTTTGTGAATACTAGTTATTTACTAGCAATTACAAAAACCTTCAATATGTAGTGGCACAATGTGGCTTCAATGCACAGTGACCAACCAAAGTATGCATATGTCACTAACCATGACGAACTAATTTCACTTCAAGTGGTCAACGTTGAAAACGCATAACACGAGTCACAAATGGTCAGAGGGAAAACAATGGATTGGGAAGCCTACGTATTGGCTAGAAAGGACAAAGAACTTCAATACGCAGTGGCACGGTGTGGCTAATATGGACACCAAACAATCAAACTAGGCATATGTCACTCATCATGACCAGAGAATTTCAATATGGGTGATCAACGTTTACCAACCATAACACGAGTCACAAACGGTCAGGAGATGAAACAATGATATGAGAATATCGGTTCTCAACTACCAAGTACAATGACCTTCGGTCAGTAGTAGCCGCTGTGGCTAGCATGCACAATGACCAACCAAAGTAGGCATATTTACTGCCTTTGACCAAAGAAACCTGCTGTGTGTGGTCCACGTTGACAACTCATAATCCGAGTCACAAATGGTCAGAGGGGGAAACAATAGTTTGGGAACACCACGTATCATATAGCAAGCACAAGGGGCTTCAATACTTTGTGGCACGGTGTTGGGACCATGCACGATGACCAACCAAAGTAGGCACATGTCACTGACCATGACCATATAATGCCACTAAGTGTGGTAAACTTTGACAACTCACAACACGAGTCACAAATGGTCAGGGTGGAAGGTAATGGTTTGTGAATGCTAGTTATCTACTAGCAAGTAGAGATGCCTTCAATATGTAGTGGCACAATGTGGCCTCAATGCACAGTGACCAACCATAGTATGCATACGTCACTAACCATGACGAACATATTTCACGTATGTGGTCATTGTTAAAAACGCATAACACGAGTCATAAATGGTCAGAGGGGAATACAATGGGTTTGGGACACTAGTTATCAACTAGCAAGTACAAAGACCTTCAACAAGCAGTGGCACGGTATGGCTAGCGTGCACAGTGACCAACCAAAGGATGCATACGTCACTGACTACGACCGAATACGTCCACTATGTGTGGTCAACATTGACAACTCATAACGCCATTCCCAAATGGTCAAAGGCAGAGACAATGGTTTGGGTAGCATATGTATTGACTAGAAAGGACAAAGAACTTCAATACGTAGTGGCACGGTCTGGCTAATATGCACACCAAACAATCAAACTTGGCATATGTCACTGATCATGACCACAGAAACTCACCATGGGTGGTCAACGCTGACCAACCATAACACGTGTCACAAACGGCAATAAGAGGAAACAATGCTATGAGAATATCGGTTCTCAACTACCAAGTACAATGACCTTCAGTCAGTAGTAGCACGGTATGCCTACCATGCTCAATGACCGACCAAAGTAGGCATATGTACTGCCTTTGACAAGAGAGATCCGCTTTGTGTGGTCAACGTTGACAACTCATAATACGAGTCACAAATGGTCAGAGGGGGAAACAATGGTCTGGGAATACTTGGTATCGACTAGCAAGTACACGGGCCTTCGATAAGTGGTGGCACGGTATGGCTACCATGCACAATGACCAACCAATATATTATTGTATCATTGAATAACATAAAAAGAGTTTCACTGTGTCTTGTCAACTTTCCTTCTGACGGCTGGTCAATCGCAGCAATGGTTGAGAGGTTATTCAAGCTCAATGTTGAAAAATTCAAAACTTAGTCAGCGTCAATTGTTTATGAATAAACTGAATTTGTTATCGTTCATGCTTTTGAAAACTACCCTATAATCTCACACCCCATTCCTTTATGCCCTTTACTCATGTAAATCCTTATAATGTCATTTGGACAACATACGAACACCATGTGAGTTCGCTTAGTGCTTATAGAGTTAGATTCTGGAGCGATAGGTCCTGGGTTTGAGTCCTCGTATGCGCAATATAGAATAGGCTTGCGACCTGGGGGGGGCGGCCGTGTTGTGCTACCTCAACTCTACCTTCAAGCCTAAGCCGTGGGGGGGGGATAGGGGTGGGGGTGGTGTCATAATGCGGTCGCAAATCTGTCCTCCAGGTCGTCCACGGAACATCCCTCTAGGGGGGTGGGAGGGAGTATTCCAGTGAAGGCACCTACGCGTAACAAATAAACAAAAACCGACCTGGTGTCAAAGGGAGAAACCTTTTGCTATTTATTGAATAGCAAGTGCAAATACTTTCAACATGTAGTGAAACGGTGTGGCTACCATGTACAATGACCAACCAGGTTGGACATGTGCCACTTACCATGACCAAATAATTTTC
>SZWC01033754.1:8855-19199 GCA_023375785.1 Penium margaritaceum | reverse complement strand
AGGTCAATCTAATAAATCTTCTCCATAGGATACTAGCAAAATACCTCATGCAAGAAGCATCTCTACTCCTCCCTCATGTGAACCAAAATGATGTTGAGCCAATTACAAAGTGAGGATCCTTCATTGATACTCATCAAGCATCACAAATGTCCATTGCCTCATCCCTACACCTGAAATCCTGCCTTCTTGGCCTAAAAAATGGACTGTATACTTGGTTTGGCACGGACAAGAAAAACACCATGTTCTACTCCTCTCGGCAGGTAGCAAGATGACGCCAATCCTTGTAGGGACGAGGTTCTCCATTATGGCCACGTGCCCTTATATCTATTTTCTTTCAAAAGGTTCTTGCATGTTTACCCAATCGATAGAAATTTTGGAAAGAACACCTTCAATTGTACTTTCCCCAAATGATTGTATCATTATTTACTCAAATTTGAGGTGTCACGGTACAAGGGATATTTGATGTGGTTCCAACATGAAGTAGTGCAATACTTAGGAAATCTGGATTAAGAGAAACCATTTTTTACGTGTGCTTGTGCATGAATCCCAGTTCCACAATTTTCATGACCAGGTTGGTTGTAACAGGCTGAGTCTCCAGCTCCTACTCTGAAGTCGTCGTCGGAGTTTGCAGAATGGCGTTCTCAGTCCGCGTCAGGGGTCTACCCCCTTCGCAAGACTGAGGGGCAATCGTCATCAACGACCCAGAGCAGGGAGACTCGAATATTTTGAGTCTCTGGAGGCCCATTTCCGTTTTTAACCAAACCCCTTGTTTTGGGACCCAAACCGGGGGTTTTTACCTCAGACTCGTGTGTTCGCACGAGTTATCTTGTTTGTTTTATGTTGAATTTTATCGTAAATGAACTTCAATATACGTTTTGTCGACCTGGCGCGAAATCGTCGCATGCGAGGCACGCTGGCGATTTTGCGCTAGTTATTTCCACCTCACCCTCGCTCCCCCCATCCCTCATCCTCTCTTGCTCGTTTGCAAGGAGGACGAGGGGGGGCAAGGGCACGAGGCCACGAGGCCTTGCCCTCGAGGCCCTCGTGGCCCCTCAGCCGCCGATCGGGCTGAAGCTGAGATCGGCGGCTGGCGGCTGGCCGGCCGGTCGCTTGGCCAGCCGCCGGCCGTCCAGCCGGCCGGCAGCGAGCTGGTTGACGGCCAGCAAATTGCTGGCCGCCGGCTAGCCCTCGTTGATGCGAGGGGTGGTGCGCAACCACCCCTCGCTTCAGCGAGGAGGGAGGGCCGAACCAGCCCTCCCGCTACATTCCTCCAGACTTATTGTGAACCGTCCCGGTTCATGAACAACAAGTAGGATTGTCAGTTAATGAGTCATCAACACTGTGAAAGAAAATTAACAATTTCAATCACTAGGTAAACATGAACACGTGCATGGTACTTAGACCTAAGCTGCAGCTTGTAGGCCAGCACGGCTAGCGACCTCCCCCCTTTAGGCTGGAGCGTCCGCGCGACAACCATGTTGGGCGTCCCCAACCTCCTATGGTCGTTGTCCATGAATGCTGCCCTGTGGGAATGTTGTTCACTTTTTCCGCATTCAGGTGGTACCTCCTGCCACGCGTCGATCTGTGCAGACTGCAAGCTCGCCCGAGTACTCGTTGACCACCCCTGTGGGCAACCAAGATTAGGGCTCCCATGAATTATGTTCAGTTCCACAACCGGCCCAATGAATGAGGTACTCCCTGACAACGCGTGACCGAAGAGTACGCTCTTGGTGCTGGAGTAGGCGAAGGACCTCGTATTGGCCGTTGGCAGCCAAGACTACTGGTGGTGGTTGAACGGTTCCTTCTGCCGTGTATGGAGCTAGCAGGCTCACATGAAACACGTCATGTATCTTCATACTCAACGGAGGTAGCAATCTGTATGCCACTGGCCCGATGCATGCCACAATGGAAAACGGCCCAATCCACTTCGGTAGAAGTTTTCTTGCCCTTGGGGACTTTAGCCGAAGGTTTTTAGTTCTAAGCAGCACTTTGTCACCGATGTCAAACGAGACCTTCCGGCGACCTTTATCGACATATGCCTTTTGTCACTGCCGAGCTGCTTGAAGGTGATCCTTCGCCTCCTATAACAAGAAGTCGATGCGCTCGGCAAAGGCTTGAGCGAAAGGAACCTGCCCTCCTGTACTCCTCGTCTTCACCAATGAAGAGGGTACCACTGGATGCCGACCACTGTTCAACACGAAGGGTGTGAACTATGTGGAATCGCTCACCGAGTTGTTCACCGTAAACTCTGCCGGTGCTAGGAATTTGTCCCAATCATGGATGGAAGGGTCCACGTACATGCGGAGCATCTGCTCTAGAGTGCGATTCATGCACTCTGTTTGTCCGTCAGTTTGAGGGTGAAATGTTGTCGACATTTGGGATTCACGGCCGAAGTATTCGTGCATCTTTTGCCAGAACTTACTGGCAAATTTGCGATCTTGATCGGAGATAATGCGCAATGGCAAGCCGTGGTACTTTACGACACCCTCAAAGAAGAGACGAGCGGTCTCCTCTGCGTTCATGTCATTGGTTGTAGGAATGAAGTGTGTCATCTTTGTCAAAAGATCCACAACCACTAGTATTGCATCATGGCCACGGGCCGTGTCCGGAAGACCAGTAATGAAGTCCATGCTGACGCACTCCCATGGAGTCCCAAGAATGGGAAGCTGTTGGAGGAGTCTAGCATGCTTCTTGTTACTAGCCTTATTCCGAAGACATGGGTCGCATGTCATGCAATACTTACGGACATCGACACTCCACCCTGGCCACCAATAGTGGTCCGAGAGTGCCTGTCCGGTCTTTTGGGGTCCCACGTGGCTTGCGACCTGCAGGTCGTGGAACTGGGAGATAACCTTTGCTCGCAGGTCTCCCGAGTTTGGCACAACAACTTGTTCTCCATGCCAGAAGACTCCTACGGCCCCACCAAGCCGTACTTGCCTAGATTTTGAGAGTCTTGAAACCAAGAATCCACACAGTATCCCATCCGGATCCTGTTTACAAAGCCGTTGTAATGGATAATCTCTTGTGGTGGTTGTCGCAGAGGTGTAGGGGGATCTGGTGGTTGTACGGTTATTGTTGCAACGGCCATAAAACACCCACTGACCTCGGTGGTTGCTTTAATTTCCACAGGCTGTCGGCTTAGTGGGTCAGCCACGTTGATGCGTCCTGGCCGATATTCCCGTGTGAACGAGAATCGACTCAGGTATTCGCTCCAACGCGCCTGTCGTCTTGACAGGTTGGGTTGCGTTTGGAAGAACACCAATGGATTATTATCGGTCACGGCCGTCACACCCCCTTCAGCACCCTTGAGGTAGCAATGCCACATCTTGAAAGCGTGTACTACCGCAAGGAGCTCTTGATCCCTAGTCGTGTACCGCGTTTCCGTGGGAATGAGCTTCCGGCTCTCATACGCAACAGGGTGACCGTTCTGCATGAGGACGGCTTCGAGTCCTACTACCAACGCATCACATCGAACCTCCCATGGTTGTGATGGATCTGGAAGAGCTAGGACGGGCATCGTGGATAGGAGCTCTTTGACCTTGAGAAGAGCGTTCTCACAATCAGATGTCCATTCCGAACGCACTTCTTTTCGCGTGAACTTGGTTAATGGTGCTTCCAGGGTCGAAGACCGTTGCACAAACTGTCGAAAGTAGTTTGCAAGGCCCAGGAAAGACCATATCTGTCCAACATTCTCGGGACGTGGCCAGTCCACAATGGCTTGGACCTTTCGTGGATAAACACGGATGCCGTCCTTGCCGACGATGTGTCCAAGGTATTCGAGTTCATCTTGTGCAAACTTGCACTTGCTCACTTTTGCATAGAACTTCTGTTCCCGAAGGATTGCGAGAAGTTTGCGCAGATGTTCTATGTTCTCTTCCATTGATTCGCAGAAAACCAGGATGTCATCCAGGTGAACCAAGACAAACTATCCCAGTTGCTTGGTGAACGTTTGGTTCATTTCTCCNGACAAATCCAAGGAGGAAATTACTTGGAGTTGGTCATAAAGGTCCTCAATCTGTTGTAAGGGGAATCGATTTTTCACCGTTAGCTTGTTCAATGCCCGGTAATCCACGCACATGCGTAAACCACCATCCTTTTTGTTCACAAAAAGGATCGGCACACCGTACGGTGAGCTACTAGACTCGATCTACCCTTTTGCAAGGTACTCTTTGATTTGGCATTCGGCCTCTCACCTTTCTGCTGGACTAAGGCGATACATGGGTCTGAACGGAGGAGTCGCCTCCGGTTGCAGTGGAATCGTGTGGCCCATGTGTCTTTCTGGTGGAAGCCCAGCCGGTGGGTCTTGGAACACATCCGAGAACTCCGCCAATAGAGATTTGATCTCTTGTGGCATGTCTTCCGTCACTTTGTCCTCCACTTTCTGCAGCTGAGCCAAGAAGTATCGACAACGTTGTCGAATACATCTCTTGACCTGCATTACAGACAAGCTCTCATGGACTTTGAGTCGGGTCGGTGATAATTCCGTACTCGGAATCAACGTAAAGCGATGTTGTCCTTTTCAGAGGATCAAATGCTTTGATTCAAAGCACATTAGAGACTTGTTGTCACGAAGCCAAGGATCGCCTAGCACCATGTCGAACGGGTCAAGAAGGTTGAGTACCTTCAACGTGACACTCTATGTGTACCCTTGAATACAAACTTTCGCTTTACAAGTACCAATCACGGGTACCGTACGGTTGTCACCGACAACAACTGCGCCATTCGATGGCTCATACTTCAGGCCAACCCGTCGGGTAAAGCCAAGGCTAACAAAAGAGTCGTCCCCTCCAGTGTCAGCCAGTGCGTTCACGGGAGCACCAGCTAGGTGTCCTTTGAACTGCATCGTCATGTTGCCTCCACTCTTCCGAGTGAACAGACTCGACGATGGTAAGCCGGGTTTGTGATAAACACGGAATCTGTACAACGAGCGTCGCAACTCCCATGATTCACCCACTAAATTCCACATCTTGTGGGCACATGTGAATTCGGCTAGCACCTTCCAGTCTTTAAATTTGACTGGGTTGAAATCGTCGACTAAAGGTACTACGAACGTGATTGAACTCATTGCTTTGAGGGCATTTGCTTCAATCACTGTGTTACACAACTCTTGCACAGTGGTTGGTGTCGCCACCACTAAGCATGTCCGGTCATGCATCTCGTCTGGTGATGCAAGATTTAGTGGGCAATGTCGATCAGCAAGTGCAAAATCAGGTTGAATGAGAGGGGAGAAAACAACACAGAAATTTGAACTCGTCAAAATAAATTGTTTAACATCCTCATCTGAAAACATGAACTCACACTCGTGATCTAGTTTTACCCCTGAGTGGTCCCCACAAACGTCAGTCAGGGGTGGGGAAAACCCGCCCCACGGCCCTGTCCGTTACCACGGCCGGGCCCATTTCCGCGACCGCGACCTTGTCCACGGCCCTGTCCGCGGCCTCCTGTTGCACCATCTCCACGAGGTGCTACTGCTGCAGCTAACGCCGCAGCCTCTTGTCCACCCCCAGCAGCCTGAGGACACTAAGCCCTAAAGTGGCCCGGCTGCATGCAATTTTGGCAGAGTCCTTCGTGGAAGGATGTGTTGCGACGCTCACGCGCCGCCTACAGCTTGTCATTCTTGTGGCTGCGCTTGTTGTCGGGGCCCTTGTATCCACCAGCCTTCTTGGTTGGAGGGTTTGAAGGCTGCTTGCCCTTGGCCCCGCCTTGCTCTCTTGCTGACCCACCAGCCCCTGCAGCGTCCATGCGCATGTTGCAGCCTTGATGTGCACGTGCATTCGGCCGTGCATCAGAGTAGTGCTTCGGGTTTGTCAAATACACTTCGCTCATGTAATCACGCAACGCCCTCCAGCTTGTCCAAGCTTGGCCAGTGGCTTTCGTCGTGGTCTTTTCCTTCAGCTTCTCGCTGGTGAGACCATCACGCAAGTACTCTAGCAGCATGTACTGCGGGTACTTGAAGGTCTGAGTCCCATCGCCCTTGGTGAAGCTTTCGGCTTCTTCCACGAGTGCGGCAAACTCACTCAAGTAGGATTCGAGCGAGCTGCCCAGCTGCCTGAAGTCCTTGATCTTGTGGAAGGCGTGTTGTGCCTCCTCACGTTGGGTGCACTTCCCATGCATGATCGCGCAGAAGGCCTCCCACGGCATGGGCTGCCACTCAAGGTGCGGCTGCTGCGCAGTCCACTCCTTGACCACATACTTGAAGAGCTTGTCTTCAAGCCGCGTCGCGGCAAGGTCGCCCCACTGGCTGAGTGGAGCGTTGTGGACACGTAGGACGTGCTCCATGTGGTTCATCTAGTCGGTCAGCTTCACGCTCTTTCGGAAGATCTCCACATTGTGGAGGAAGGACGTGTTCATGACGGACCCAAAAGTCGTCGAGGTAGGCAAGTCGTCGCTGCCACCGGCAATGGCATCCGCAGCCACGGTACGCTGCGCTTGCTGCTGCATCCGTACCTGGGTCACGNNNCTCCTTGACCACATACTTGAAGAGCTTGTCTTCAAGCCGCGTCGCGGCAAGGTCGCCCCACTGGCTGAGTGGAGCGTTGTGGACACGTAGGACGTGCTCCATGTGGTTCATCTAGTCGGTCAGCTTCACGCTCTTTCGGAAGATCTCCACATTGTGGAGGAAGGACGTGTTCATGACGGACCCAAAAGTCGTCGAGGTAGGCAAGTCGTCGCTGCCACCGGCAATGGCATCCGCAGCCACGGTACGCTGCGCTTGCTGCTGCATCCGTACCTGGGTCACGCTCTGCAACGCCTTGTCGAGGTCGTTGCATCGGCGGCTTGCCTCATGGGCGGCCAAGCTCTGCAGCTGGCAATCATAGTCAAGGTCCGTGATGCTCTGCCCGACGTGGGCTAGTAGGTTTGCGAACGCGAACTTGAGCTTTGATGTCGTTAGAGCATCGGCGATAGCCTCCAGGGCCTTGCGTTATCCGTACAGCCTTACCCACTGCAAGAGGGTACGGTTCGCGTACACGTCTCTTAGGAGTCCCACCTTTTGGAGGAGACTGTCGTCGGCGATGACGCTCGAGTGGGCGCTGCCTTGCCCCATTGTGGCCGCATCGTAGGATGGAGGGTCCGCCCCCATTCCTCCGAGTGGCGCCGTATCTCTACCACCGATGGTGATCTTGAGGCGGTGTGCGGCCTCTGTAGCAAACTCCGCGAGCCTACGACGGTCATCGTGAATTGCCTTCATGGCAATGTCGTACTGCTTGTTCTTGCGGGAACTTCCCGTGTGGTTGCTTTCAACGCCCTTGCTGCTCTCATCAACCTCGCTGCCGTCGAGAGGTTCAGGCGATGCGGCGGGCGTCTTGACCTTCTCGAGCAATCGACTCGAGTTCGTCGCACGACGATGGCGATGGTCGCGATCCTCGTCGCCTTCACCATCGTTGACGGTGTGCTCTTCGTCGGGGTATTCCCCCAGGAGATCCTCCTCCATGGTATCGTCCGTCGCGTGGGGGGCGCCCAAGTGCGCATTGACGTGCTTGTTGAGCACCCTTTTGGGCTCCGCACGCTGCTCGGTATCGCCAAGGTTGGCATCAGTTGCCTTTGGTGGTACGGTTTCCCTTGGCGGTACGGTTGCCTTAGGGTTGGCAACCGTGCTCGCGGCGGCGGCTCCCAAAACTTGGAGTCCGCCGAGAGCTTGTGGTGAGGCCGTCACCACCTTGCCATTGTTGGTCCTAGACGGTCCGGCACTTGCCATCTCGCCGCTCGTGCAACTAGCACGTGAAGATTGTTGTGAGGATCACCCCACAACTTTGAGGAGGAATCGCCTCCTAAAGTCACGCTCTCATGATCGGTGAGGCAATTACAAGTTTTATATATACTTTTCTAGCCAGCCACGTTGGCACAAGGGCGTGGATTTTGGAACTAGTCTTTCTAAACCGTGACTCACGACGATTGGCAAGGACTAGTACCTAAGAAAATAGATATATACAATACAAGGAATTGACAAGAAGTGTGAGTTCCACTCACAAAGCTAGGACAAAGAATGGAAGAGCAATTACACAATTCGTAGCAACTTTTCCAATCCTTCTTCTAACTTCTTGTCTTCCTTGGCCTCCTCTTGAGTCTTCTTTGTGCGTCTTGCGCCCCTTGGCGGCGTCCTCCTTGAGCCAACGACGTTGGGGGAGCCGCCAAAAGTCCCCAAGGTATCACGCTCCTTCTTTTTAGAGTGCTCTGAGGTCATGAGAGTCCCTTAGCTTGGGGAGGGACGCTGTCCCAGTCTTTTATGAAGGGGTTTTGAAGGAACCTTGAAGATGGAGAGGATTTTGTGGTTTTTAAGGGTGGGGACTCCCCATCCCGCCCCACAAAAATCTTCCTAGCCCTCCGGAAGTGAGGAGAGGCTGGAAGGAAGAGTCTCCACGAAGTAGAGCTTTTTCAAGCTCTCTAACGTAGTTTACGGCACTTCAATCCGTGAAGGGTGGATGCCGTAGTCCGTTCTGGCGTTTTTGCTGTTGCTTGCAGCTGCCGGCGGCGTTTTATCTATGTCGTAGCCATAGTTTCCGTCGAACCCTTGGTCGCGAGGGTCGTCTGGCTCTGAGAACCACTGTAACGGGCTGAGTCTCCAGCTCCTGCTTTGAAGTCGTCGTTAGAGTTCGCAGAATGGCATTCTCAGTCCGCGTCAGGGGTTTACCCCCTTCGCAAGACTGAGGGGCTATCGTCATCAATGACCCAGAGCAGGGACACTCGAATATTTCGAGTCTTCGGAGGCCCATTTCCGTTTTTAACCGAACCCCTGGTTTTGGGACCCAAACTGGGGGGTTTTTACCTGGAACTCGTGTGTTTGCACGAGTTATTTTGTTTGTTTTATGTTGAAGTTCGTCGTCAATGAACTTCGATATACATTTTGTCAACCTAGCACAAAATCGTCGCGTGCGAGGCACGCTAGCGATTTTGCCCCAGTTATTTCGACCTCACCCTCGCTCCCCATATCCCTCGTCCTCTCTTGCTCGTTTGTAAGGAGGGCGAGGGGGGGGCGAGGGCACGAGGCCACGAGGCCTCGCCCTTGAGGCCCTCGTGGTCCCTCAGCCGCTGATCGGGCTGAGGCCGCGATCGGCGGAAGGCGGCTGGCCGGCCGGTCGCTTGGCCGGCCGCCGGCCGTCCAGCCGGCCGGCAGCGAGCTGGCCGACGGCCAGCGAATTGCTGGTCGCAGGTTAGCCCTCGCTGACGCGAGGGGTGGTGCGCAACCACCCCTCGCTTCAGCGAGGAGGGAGGGCCGAACCGGCCCTCCCGCTACATTGGTGAACAAGGGTAAGAGAGAGGGTGAGGAGGTTTGCCAGTGCTTATAGTATTAGTGTTGCCACCTGTATCAGTCAGGTATGATTGGTGTCAATGGTATGAGGGGAGGCAACGTCGTTAGCTGTGCCAACAAGGCAAGAACTCCAAGGGGATTAAAAAGGCATTTTTTAAGGTTGAGGCTCACCACACAATGGGAAAGTACATCTGATTTGTATTGTTTTTGTATACATTGACGCACAGTGACAAGAAATAATGCAACAAGGCAAGTGCTTGTTTTGATAGTGCATTTTTATGAGATGTCAAGGACGTAATCTCATGTCTATTGTGCACCACGCTGGAACTACATCAATGTCAAAGGGGTCACACCCATGTATTTGCGAGTATAGCGGATTCCTAAGGTTGTTTTGGCAACGTCAAACAGATTAGCATAGTCGATCGTGTGGACATTATCTTGGTAGTGTTCAAGAATGTATGTGTCTGAATTGTTCATGTTGTGGAAGGCGTGATACCATGCGTAATTCACTTCTAAGAGCTGTAATGCATCACAAATGGTACAAAAGAAAGAGATGACATCTAATTTGCACGTATGAATTTCTTCTCCAACTCATAATAATGACATACGCCATGTGAATTTGATTGTTTCCTATGCACGTCATAATGGATCCTACACATGTCTCCTTGTACCTTTTATGTCCAAAAGTTGTCAACACTACCTTTCATCAATTTCTGCTTGTGATTTTGTGTTCAATTCCTCCCAATGCACCCTGCTCACTAACCACAGCTAGAATTTCAGTTACAATGTGATTAGGTGAAGAGAATACCTTAGGTGGTGGGCGATGCTAGAGCAAGGGGACCAAAATCCTCATCCATGATTAGGATCCCAAAGAATTATCCATTTCTTCCATGCCACCTTTAGTTCACATGGGTTCCAAAAACTTTAGAGATATACCCAAAGCTCATGATCTCATAGTGGTGGAGAAGGGGGAGGGTGTGGTTTAGGATGTTGGGGAGCGAACCACCAAAGTGTTTCCAACACTATGGTGCTTTCAACAACATGATGTTGATTCATCGTCGTGTTGGCAACTTAGCATAACAACTCCACTATACTGG
>SZWC01033744.1:0-19212 GCA_023375785.1 Penium margaritaceum | reverse complement strand
GATATAGATATAGATATAGATATAGATATAGATATAGATATAGATATAGATATAGAAATAGAGATAGATATAGATATAGATATAGATATAGATATAGATATAGATATAGATATAGATATAGATATATGTGTAGATATAGAAATAGAAATAGAAATAGATGTAGGTATAGATCTGGATGTATACTAGATACAAATTTCCAAATCTTCAATGTAAATACGGACTCATATTAGTAATACTAACTTTGGTATGAAATATTTATTGTTTCTTATGTCCAATCATACTTCGTTTTCTATTTTGTTTATCAATTCATCAACGGTCTGTTCTTTCAGAAAAACGTTCAATGGTATATTGTTTTCTTTTGGTGGGTTGTAAAGTTTTCAAAATACACTTTTATACATGTACTTTTTTTATTTTCGATTTGGACTGAAACAAAGAATTTTAAATCCATGGTATAATGTCTTCAGAACGACTTGTTTGAAATTATTCATGTTTTACGCCAAATCTACATTTTACCATCAACCCCTGAATGTTCTGATGTTTGGCAAATGGTAAGGAAAAAGTTCAATTTCTACATGAGCAAATTATTCAGGGGGATATTGTTTTGTATGTAATTAAATTAATCCTACCAGGATTCGAAGACCTAAAACCGTAATTATCCTCAAAATTATTTGCTGCAATGAGGGGGATGGGTAATAAGTAATGTTTCATGTAGGTTTTGCGTCACCGGTTTGGTAGATGGGGATCATGACCATTGTGAACATATTGAGGGATGTTCGGAAACTAGAACAATTAAAATGTCGAATTCTATGGGTAAATATTGGTACATATTGGTAAATATTAATCTTATTTGTGTGTCAAATAATGGTTTTATCTTTTTGGATTTTTACGAATTATTAGCAATTTTTTAACTTTTTGAATTTAAGTTTCCATTGTTTCTATGTTGGTTCACGAACAATAGTACAATGCAAAGGAAATAATCACAAACTAGGGATCTATGATTTTTAAGAGTTAATAACATTTAAGCTAGGTAAATGACGATAATAAAACGAAACTTTTTCCAATAATAATCTTCAGAGTAAAATATTTGAATCCTTAATTCAATGGATGTTTTGAATTTGAGTAACAAAAGTTTGATTTGGAACTGATAAAAAAATTGGTTAATGCACAGTTAAATTAACTTAATTGACTAAAGTCAGTATGTGTGATGAATTTGAACGGATAATGTATTGACATAATTATATTAAAACCAATATTAAAATTTTAAGATATTTCTATGTTATAAAATTGATTTCATTACTGAAAAATTATTTCCTGATGCTTATGAATTTAGGTTCCTGATGCTCATTGGGAACGATGTAAAGTATCTAAAAACATAAAATAGTCGATATCATCATTTTCAAACCGAAAAATGAACTTAAGGTTTAGAGTGAATGAATTTTTAGTCTCTTTCAATTAGTGAACATTCATTAAAATACTTAAATCTATCTTTTCGTTTTTCTATTTTTTTTTCTTACTTTTTTTAGTCAAAGAGAAATGTAGACATTTAGGAATGAGGATAAATGTTTACGTATAATGTTTTTCAAGTATCCATGGCATATTTCTAGCTTTGCTCAAAGTTCATAATTGTTGTGCAATTTAAAATTTGTATTCGAAAAGACATAATGCTTTTATTATTAATATATCACATATATTCAATGAAAATAAAATTATTGAAAGATGTTTTGAAAATATCTGATATGAGATATACATGAGTTCTTAAAGGTGATCAAAGGAAATAACTCTGTCACCAGATAGAAGTCAATAACTTTATCTATGTTATTGATATACTTCAATTGACCATTGAAAGGAATAATTGTTTAGACATTTTTAATGTTGAATGCAATGTTAAAGGGTTTCAACTTGGAAGATTTCGATACAACCTTCTTAAAGGAAATTCTTAGTACTCATCTTATTACTTTTTAGAGAAAACATTTTTGTTCCCTAGTGAAAAAGTATCAGAACTCATGTTTCTTAAATTCTAGGCATGTAGTCATTGTAAGTTGATTAAGGCCTTGTTTAGAACCTGAAAATTTTATATTTGTTTGTATAAATTTTTTGTATTTGTTTTACTTCTTCAACCGTGTTTTTTCCTCATATCATTTGTTGTCTTTATTTTCCATCTTTCGTTTTTCAAAACCCCTCTTCTGGAACATTCAATTTCTGGCTACTTCTAAGTGTCGGTTGTGCTGTGTACGACACATCCTCGTCCAAGCCAAAAGGCATGAACTTGTTTTTGGCATGGCTACGAAACCCCTTGGATTTTATATGCCACAATTAGTATTTTAGTTTGTTTAGTTATATGTATTTCTTTGCTTTTAGACGAGTAAAAAAACTCCGACTAATTGCCAGGTGGCCCCCATTTTTGGCCGACCATGCCTGAGACGTCCCCATTCTTAGAAACAATGGTTAGGTCACCCCCATTCAAAAACTTTCTGGCTAGCTCGCCCCAATTTTTTAATTTGTTTTCCAACTTGCACCCATTCTGAGAATTATGGCTACGTTGCCACCATTTTTTCAATGAAATCTAGAGGGTTTGGGTTAAGGGATGTGGACGCCAGTAGAGCCTTGTAAGTTCTACATCGGCAGCCAACCGCACAGTCGCTGAAACAATGTAACACGACCCAAATTTTTCCAGTTGACATGAAGGGTATGGGTCATTGTTTCTTTTCTTTTGCAATTCTGGTTTGCTGTTGCTAACAATATTGAAATGATTTTTGTATTCAACATTGTATGCCTCGGCATTGCTTACATCACACGTCGCAGCCGATTGGTGGAGTACGGAAGTCCATGCCGAAAGTGGATGACTTTCCAATGGGACAATGTAGCCCCACTCGTGGGGATATGGGACGGTGTGTCGTAAGACTGTGTTATGTTGCCAGCGATGCATGGTTCATGCGTGCAGCTCGTTTCCACGTGGAAACAGGCAGGTTAGTTCTGCCCGTCCAACATTGCAGCCGCACGTTCCAAAGTATAGGAAAATTAGTCGGACTGGTTTTGCGTCTTGAATATTTGCATGCAGAAATGACGAGTTCCAACGTCAAATCGGCTCGTTGTATTGGTTTGTACAATGAACAGGTATTATTGTGTGTACTTAAAAGGGCTTCGCAGTCAGTACACTAAGCTAAGTACCCACATACTTGTAATCCGCGTTGGATCGACATGGACACCGACGGAATTCCAAATGGCCCAATACATCATGGATGGAGTACACCCATAGGGGACCCTGTGGTGGCACATCAGGTATGGGTCGCATTGAAGGAGGAGTGGGACCGCTATGTAGCACGCAACCATGTGTTGGGCCATGAAGAACCATCATGGGCCCCAGGTCATGTGAATCCATAATGTATGGCATGGAACTTGGGAATGCGCATGCCGAGTAGTTGTCCACGAAAATGTCCTGAGCCTTGGGAGCCGTGGGTATGGTCTGAGCCACCGAGTCCGTAATGGCCCCTGCCACTGTTACCGTTGTTGGATTTTTTGCGAAATCGTGTTCACTTTGCCCCCTTTTGCACATGAATGTGAGTTTGATTTCAGATTTTCATGGACGTAATGCTCTCCTTTAACAGTGTTCGTGATCAATGATTTAGTCGTTTCCATGCCAGAATGCCCTTCTCTTTCGGGTGAACAGAAAAATGTTTCCAAGAATTATCCCACGACCACCCACATTCCAGTACATTGTGCCAACATCTTTGTAAAATCATGTCTGGAATACCCATAAAGATGTCTGGATTACACGGAATCATGTCTGCACTACCCATAGTCTAGTACATTGTGCCACCATTTCTGTAAAATTGTGTATGGAATACCCATAATGATGTTTGGAGTACCCGGAATCATGTTTGCACTACCCACAGTCCAGTACATTGTGCTAACATTTCTATAAAATCATGTCTAGAATACCCATAATCATTTTCGGAGTACCCGCAATCATGTCTGGACTATCCACAGTCCAATACGTTGTGCCAAAATTTCTGTTAAATCATGTTGGGAATACCCATAATCATGTCTGGAGTACCTGGAATCATGTCTAGACTATCCGCACTCCAATACACTCTGCCAAAATTTCTGTCAAATCATGTCTTTAGTACCTTAAACCATGTCTGGAGTACCCACACACCAGTACATTGGTACACGATTTCTGCCAAATGAAGTCTAGAGTATCCATTTTCATGTTTGGAGAACCCTGAGTCATGTGTGGAGTATTGACACTCCACTCCATTGTGCCAACTATATGGATCAAATATGGAGTAGCCATAATGTTGCATAAGGTCGTGGAGTACATGTAATGTAGCACTCCACACAAAAATTTGTATAATTTCGTTCTACTATTGTAATGTAATGACCTAGTTTATACGATGAACCAGGTTGTTGTTTTCAGACATTCATGACACAAATGTAACAAGTAAATGATCACCTGCAACAAAAAAAAAAACTAAGATTAAGCAAAACTCTTGTGTAACATTTGGTTACCTCGTGAAGGGCTTCATGCCGTGTTGTACATGCATTTCTGTATCCTCTTTTGAGCAGCATTCTTTCACAACCTTTGCTATTACAATGAAATGAATACAAACAGCGAAGGTGACTATGTACGAATGCCTTATGTCCACATGAAATGCAATGGAGACAGGTCACATGAGGCAATCCACTCTTGCACGTAGATCGGCAAATTATGGACCCAATGAATAACATGGCAAGCTACACAAGGCAGGCATCACCACACTCCACAGCATCATAAAACTCCTCCTCTGGTTGGCCACGTCTTATCTGACCATTTTCTCCTACCTCCACATGCAAACGCTGCAATCTGAACCGCCCTCAAACAGAGAGTCCCTGTCTGGTGTTGCGGGATCTTGACCTTGACGATGCTTGGATAGGCATGAGTAGAATTGCCTTATTCACCTGCAATGACAGAAGGGGTGCAATTCGATCATAAATTTGGTAGAGTGTGGAGATGGTATGCACAATGCAGTGCTCATGGGTTGTTCAATCAACAACTATCTATCATTGTTTGGCAACTCATAGGGGTCATCAACAAGAGTAACAAACACATTACCTTCACAGAGCTCCGATGTCAGGTAACATGTCAAAGTCTAGCAACCCCATCTCTAGAATAAGCTCATAGACCATGGAATACTGACGACAAAAAGCAGTCTCCTTTGCCTCATGCCTTGCCCTCCTTGTCTCTTTGTCTGGGTTGTAATCCACGACTGAAGTCTGTGAATCTTTCCATTCTGATGTTTGGTCATCCTGTGGAGCAGTCTTGGTGACTTAGACCACGTTTTTCCCCTCCTCTTCCAAGCCGTCC
This sequence comes from Penium margaritaceum, assembly GCA_023375785.1. Lineage (NCBI taxonomy): Eukaryota > Viridiplantae > Streptophyta > Zygnematophyceae > Desmidiales > Peniaceae > Penium > Penium margaritaceum. The sequence continues at coordinate 13,868 of SZWC01033744.1, read as the reverse complement.
TCCACGTACTCATCCTCCTCCTTGTCCCCTCCATCTCCCTGGTTGTTTGCTGTATGCTCCTGCGTTAGGTCACCGTCCATAGGTGCCACCTCTGTTGCTGCCCATGCAATTGCTACAGTTGTACGTGCGCTTGTACTGGCTTCCATATCTGCTGCATCTATTATGGCCCCTGCAGCATCCTCATCCCCATTGGCTGTAGCAACCTGATGTGTTCACAGCTTAGCCGCGCGGCTTGCTACCATTTGTGTCGGTGTTGGCACCGGTGGGTTGGTGCAACGCTACTTCGAGTGCCCCTTTTGGCCACATCAACCACAGATGTGGTTTGCACATAATAGATCGCCCCGCCACTTGCATTTGCCTTGTGGCCAGCCCAATGCACGCTCGCTTGGTGGCTGCCACCCAGTCTCGGGGGGTCCCCCTCACGGTCCGGTTCCAGCGGGGCTGGCTTCAACACCCTCAAGTTCACGTCCAGCATGGGGTGGCTGTAGCAGCGGTTCCATGCAGTGATGTTGTATACCATGTCAGAGTAGTTGTCCGGTATCACGCCGTTCTCTAGCAACACAGCACAAGCGTGCACACACGGTTTGCAAAATTCCTGGTAGCAGCTACAGCTGCACTTCCGCATGCGACAGTCCACATGCCGCGCCACACCCCTGCTTCCGATGACCGTTCCCATGAGTTTCCTGGTATGCACAACCTCGTAGTCTCTTGCCCCCAAGCAGTTGTGCGTGAGCCCTTTCCCGGGGGTGGTTACCCACTTCCTCTCCTTCTTGCTGCCCATGTGGATGTCGTGGGCCTGCGTTTTGTGCGTTGTAAAGAGCTTGTGTATAAAGGGATACAGACTGGCGAAGCAGTGGCACGGGAACAGCTTACGAGTCTTGTTGATCCGTGCATTGAGGGACTCTGCGGTATTGCTTGTGGTGTGGCCGCCACACCCTGATGGTTCGTGGAAGCGGCTCCAGCAGTGCAACGGGATTCCTCTCTGCTCACCATCGCCAAACACGTAGCGTGTTGTGCCCTGGTTTGTTTGCATGAGCTCTCTGCTTAGCTTGTCATATTTCTCTTGCTCATATGCGTGTGCCAACTGCCAAAATATGGTTGCTACTGTCTTGTAGTAGGTCACACGGATGTTCTCCTTGATGTGAAACATCGATGAATTGTGGTTGGCCCGCGGGAGGAGCTTCGGCATCGCTTTGAGATGCCCTGCATCTCAGACACATGATGGTGGTGCCTCTTTCACGTAGGGTCCAGTATGCATTAGACAGCTGGAGTAGAAACCACCCCCAGTTATCCTTGTCCTCTTTGCTGACTAGAGCGTACGCCATTGGCACACAGTTGTTTTTTCTAAAAAAAACTGGGTGATCAGAAGCACCTATGTGAACTCGTTTTTGAGAAACCTGCCGTTGAGAGTGACGATATGCTACACGTGATGCCATGCTTTGCGGCAAGCACCCGGTGCCACAAAGCAATACTGGAACTCATTGGCCCTCTGCTCCACAACAGTGACGGTGTTAGGGTCGACACGCATGAGTTGCATGTGTGGAAACAATGAATCCAACAGTCAATCTGGGGCCCCAAAAAACACCCAATGCATGCCAACATACCGAACCATGAATGCAGGACTCACCTCAGCACAGGTCGTGGGAAAAAGAGCCCAGGTGGTAGACTTCTCCCCCATCACTTCTTCTTGGGATTTTTCCCGCGCCCTCCAGATGACCTGGTAGCCCACCTTCTCGTGCATGACAGCTTGGACAACTGCTCGCAGGGCTTTCGCGTCTGTCGTTGGGTCTCGGGCCATCATGTCCCGGATATGGCGCAGGATCCACTTGGTTGTCTACGCCGAGTTCCCCTTCGTCTGGGCCGGGGTGCACTTATGCTTGTCCACGTAAGAAGACTCCGTGCAGCTGTTCGACTTGTTATACTTCAGGATTGACAGATGTAGCAAAACCAAAGTGATACATGCACAGAATAATTGCATCCAACTGTACAGATCAACACAGACCAACCAGGCCAGATCTGCACTGCACTGAAATGGCAGAAGGAGGGAAACAATCTTTAACCCAGCTCCTACGTACAGAGCTACTTGATCACTTCACAAGAACGGAATCACTACTATAGGAGGTCCTAGGCTAATTACTGAGTCTGAGTCTCGTTCCCTGGTGTTTGCTCCGTGATTTTGGTGCCGTCAAGAGCCGGCGATGGTGCCGTCTTGTACTGTGTGGTGGTCCCGCTGGTCTATTCTCTGTTCTGTCTTCCTTGATGATAGTAGTGAATAGCTCCTTTGGCGGACTGCCACATAATTAATCGAGTCACATCCATTATGTGGTAGTCGTACACCGTAGATCCGTCATCCTGTGATGTGCGGATTTTTTATGCCGATATGAGGATCCCATAGTTCTCCCCCCCATGTGTCTTCATCGTTCTCCCTCCTGTAGTTGACCGGACTGGTGGTGCGGTTGCCACCTCTTCATTTCTGTTTGATGTGCCAGGTTAATATTTTCCTGTAGCTCTGCTTGATCGTTCACTGCGAGAACCTCTTGGCAGGATTGAGCAAAGCTACTGGAAATATAGCATGGTCCTGATCACTGTTAACATCGAATACAGGTACAAATGAATGGGCAGGGGAGGCATGGACCTGGTCCTCTCTCCTGACCTAATGTAAGCATGGTAGTGTAGGTTAGGAGGTGGAGGGTCAGGGGAGAGAGTGGCTCCTCTCCCCTGGCCCTCCCGTCATGCCGTTTTGGAGCATAAAACAACTTTAACCCTTTTTCTCAACATTCCCCCCCTTATTCTCCAATTATGGCAATGAAACATTAAGAAACGAAATGAATAAAAAATGGCCGTGAATGTAAAGTGGACCCCCCCGTATGTGTGAAACGGTTCTTTTCATTTTTTTGTACGTATGAACACTGTGGCCCTCAATCCTTGCCCTCAGTCCAATCCTGGCATTGGGGGACGAGGGCATCACTCCGCACTACCTCCCTTGGTGTGTCTCTTTCTTCTTCCCCTCTCTTCCCAGTTGATCATTCATCTCAGCCTAACGATATGTCATCAGAGTGCAATTGATCTTTGTGCTTTGGCTGGAAGCTCAGGCTGGGTGGAGTGTTGTGAATCACCTCATGACCAGGCCCATGCTTGTGCAAAAGACATCATGTTGACGGTGGTCAAGGGCCGTTGTCAACACGTCTGCAAGTTGGTCTTTTTTATCAACGTGCTCCAGTTGTACCTCTCCCTCTGCCATTGCATCCCGCACGTAATGATATTGTCGCTTTACGTGTTTGGTGCGGTCATGGAGAACTGGGTCATCAATGAGGGTAATTGTCCCCTCATTTTCGCAGAAAATGACAGTGGGTTCCATTCGGCTGAAGCCAAGTTCTTCGAGTAGCATTCGAAACCAGGCGGCTTCACTTGTTTCTTCACTTGCTGCAATTTACTCAGCCTCAGTTGAAGATAAGGCCACAACTGACTGCTTCTTTGATCTCCAGATCACAGGGCTGCCACTCAACATAAACACGTAATCTGACGTAGACTTGCTGGTGCTCTTGTCACCAGATAGGTCAGCGTGACAGAAGCCAATGAGACAAAGAGAGCCTTGTGGTGAGTACTGGATCCTTTTTCAGCATTGCACTTCAGATATTTGATGCATCTCTTGGCACAGATCACATGATCTTTTGTCAGATTCTTGCAGCCCTGACTGAGTAGCCCCACTGCATAGGAAAGGTCTGGGGGGTTTCCCACGCTTGCATACATCAGGGACCCGACAAGGCTGGGGTAGAGTTTTACATTTTTTGCGTTAGCAAGAAGATCATAGGTCATAGGTTTGATCAAACCGTGATCCACTGGCAGCGGTGTGCTTTTTGGGTGGGGCTGACTGAGGTCAAATGTTTCGGCCATGCGGGAGATGTGGGTGCTTTGAGATAGAGTTATTGTAGAGGGGCTCCGAGTGAGATGAATCTGAATCCCGAGGTAGAAGCGGAGCGGTTCCATATCGCTCATTTCAAACTTGGCAGAAAGCAGCTTTTTGAAGGTAGAGATGTCAGTCAGAGAGCGCCCACAGAGAATTAAGTCGTCAACATAGCGGATGACACCGAGATTGTGGACACCTTCCTTGTAGTAGATGGAGTGATTGCTGTGCAGTCGACGGAGGCCTTGGCTGAGAAAAAGCTCATTAATGCATTTATTCCATTGACAAGGGGCCTGCTTGAGGCCGTAAAGAGATTTGAGCAGCCGACAAACTTTGCTTCCCCCCCCCAGCTATACAAATCCCTCCGGTTGGGACATGTACACCTTTTCTTCCAAATCACCATTTAAAAAACGCACACGGAATGTCCATCTGATGGAGAAACCATTGTTCTTGAGCAGCAAGAGCCAGAATAATGTGGATAAAGGAATATTTTATGACAGGGGTAAAGGTGTCACTATAGTTGACCCCTTGAACCTGGCTGAAGCCGCGAGCAACATGGCGGGCCTTGTATTGGTTAATGGCACCCAAGTTGTCAAACTTGGTCTTGAAAATACATTTACACGTGACAATGGGCATGCCACGAGGTGGATCAACAAGATCCCAGGTGTGTTGCTTCACAAGTTGCTCAAATTCAGCCAGGGCAGCCGCCTACCATTCTGCGGCATCTGGACGAGACATGGCTTCTTTGTAGCTGATGGGTTCCACAACCTGGGTGACAAAGGCCACATCAGGGGACGGATCGACGGTGGAGACAGACANGGCTGAGAAAAAGCTCATTAATGCATTTATTCCATTGACAAGGGGCCTGCTTGAGGCCGTAAAGAGATTTGAGCAGCCGACAAACTTTGCTTCCCCCCCCCAGCTATACAAATCCCTCCGGTTGGGACATGTACACCTTTTCTTCCAAATCACCATTCAAAAACACACACGGAATGTCCATCTGATGGAGAAACCATTGTTCTTGAGCAGCAAGAGCCAGAATAATGTGGATAAAGGAATATTTTATGACAGGGGCAAAGGTGTCACTATAGTTGACCCCTTGAACCTGGCTGAAGCCGCGAGCAACATGGCGGGCCTTGTATCAGTTAATGGCACCGAAGTTGTCAAAATTGGTCTTGAAAATACATTTACACGTGACAATGGGCATGCCACGAGGTGGATCAACAAGATCCCAGGTGTGTTGCTTCACAAGTTGCTCAAATTCAGCCAGGGCAGCCGCCTACCATTCTGCGGCATCTGGACGAGACATGGCTTCTTTGTAGCTGATGGGTTCCACAACCTGGGTGACAAAGGCCACATCAGGGGACGGATCGACGGTGGAGACAGACACACAAGACTGGGGCTGGGCCTGGGAGCTTGGAAGAACAAAGAAGGAGGTGAGAGCCTGAAGATCAACAACACAAGAAGAGCGTCAGGGTGGTGCAGAGGGATCCCAATTGCAAGGGTAATGCTAATTAAACTTGCGGGGAGCAGCAAGAGGTGGAGGTGGCGGCAGAGGAGTAGGCGAAGGGGATGCCGGAGCAGATGTGGGCAGATTGGCTGTAGGAACAATCAAAGGGAGCACACCAGCGTATTCATAATGGCCATGGTCAACTTCGTGCTGTGGAGGGAGTTCATGTTGAGAGTCCAGAGAGATGACGTTGAGGGAAGGAGCCGCTGGAGGGCAGGCAGTACGGTCACGAAGTATTTCTTCAAAGTGGCACTGCGGCTGCGGTCGATCTGGCGGACTGTGGGGTCCCAGAGACGATAGGACTGGCTATTTTCATCGTAGCCCACCATGATCCCTTTCTTGGTGTGGGAGCCCAGCTTTTCACGTGCGGCGGGGACCACCCATGCGTATGCAGTGCTGCCGAACACTTTGAGATGGCCAACCTTGGGCTTGCGACCGTTCCAGACTTCATATGGCGTACTTTGGCCGTGAATGCACTTGCAGGGTAGGCGGTTGAGAAGATAACCTGTAGTGTTAATGACTTCTGCCCAGAATCCTGATGGCAGACCAGCAGCGTGCAGCATGGAGTGTGCGTTTTCTAGAAGAGTTTGATTCATCCTTTCGGCCTTGTCGTTTTGCTGTGGAGTGTAGGGAACAGTGCGCTGGTTCCTGATGGCATGTTGTGCATCGACGTTCGTGAGAGTCTGGTTGACAAATTCCCCGCCGTTGTCTTAACGAACGGCCTTATCAGTTTCATTCGCGACCATCTTGATCCATGTGATGATGTGGTCTATAGGTTTGGATTTTGTGGCGTAAGAAACGCAGCCAGACGTAGTGAGAAAAATCACTCAAGAGCACGAGAAAATAGTGATTCCCGGAGATAAAGGCATCCTTGATGCAGCATAAGTCCATGTGCACAAGATGAAGCTTGTTAGTGGCAGAGATCTTAGAGTGGAATGGTAATGATGCTTGAGGTTGTTTGCCAGCAAAGTAGCCTTCACATCAAGTGTTGTTTGGTTTGGGTAGATTTGTTGGCAGAAATTCAACCAGAGTTGGTTTGGACATTGCTGCCAATTTTCCAAAACCAACATGACGGAAGCGTTGATGCCAAAGAAATTTCCCTGTGTCATCTTGTTGTGTGGTGGAAGTAGAGCCGCAGGCTACCAGGGTGACTTCCATGGTGCCGTCATCAACTTTTGTGTCAAGGGTGGGCAGAATGGTGATATTTTCCTCCCTTTTGGCCTCGGCAATGATCTTGCCACCCTTGGCATAGATGCGACAGCTATGATCTGCCTCAAAGGCCACCCGACAGCCTTTGTCATTCACACCATTCACAGATAGTAAGTCGGCTGCAAGTTCTAGGACAAATAGAACGTCAGAGAAAATGCGCAATGTAATATTGCCTTCAAAGGAAATGGATACGCGCACAGTCCTAGAGCCAATGGCCGGGATGATGCGTCCATCACCAAACCGGACTTGTTTGGGAGTTTTGAATTCTTTGAAGTTGGCAAACCAAGCTGTGTTGCATGTCATGCGGTTGGTGGCTCCAGAGTCAAGGATCCAGGCTAGGATCCCGGCAACCAGTAGAAAGGCACTGTCAATTGTGCAGAGAGAAAGTTCTTCAAGGATGAAATCAGTTGTATCTGAAGTTGATTGTGAAGTCGTTTCTACAGTCTAGGAAGTAGTTGGTAGGTCTTCAGGTGCTTGAATGAAGTTGATGGCGGTGTTGCTGGTGGCGTTGCTCTGGTGACTGATGGCCTCCATTTGATGCATGAATTGGCTCCAGCCTTGAGCCATCTGCATCATCATCTTTTTTACGTGGCCTAAAAAACTTTGATCAACCGAATCTGTCTCAGGCCCTTTTGTGAGAAGAGCATGCTGCGGTGGGTATCTGGGTCGTTTCGGTTTATCATAGTAACGATTCAAGTGACCAAATTGTTGGTAGTTCCAACACTTGATGTGTTTGAAGCCTTTTCTTCCAGGTGCTTCAGGGGGAATGTTGCTGTTGTGGCTGGAGGGATGTTGAAAATTATGCTGAGAAGAGCTTTTGGAAAAATGAGAACCACCAGATCCTCCTTCACCATATCCTTGAAAGCGAGGTCACTGGTCGTGATGCTGATGCACCATTTTGGCAGCCAGGGCTTCCATGCCTTTAGGAGTCTTGAAGAATTTTTCTTCTGCTCTGAGGTGGGATTCACAAGCACGTTGAAGTGTTAGTTCATATTCTCCGACAACCGCAACTGGTACAACTAGTGCTGCTGGTGCTATTGGTGCTGCTGGTGCTCTAGCTGGTGGTGGGAGAAGTCTAGCAGCTTCAAGGGTCTAAAGGCTTGTGTCAAAAGTGGCTCCTTGCTCTTGAAAAGCCAGAAGTAGTATTAAATCTGCCTGGTAGACCGACAAATAGTCGTCGTACAACCACCTTATCTGACTGTGCTTGTCCCATAGAGTGCATTCTCTCAACCAGTTGTTTCTGTTGAGCCACATGGTCTTCCAGTCGAGTTGTGTCTCCCATTTTGGGTTCATAGAATTGAATGAAGAGGGATGCGGGGGTCATAGATTCTAACAATTCTGCTTCATGCTGCTTCTCCCATTGGTCTCGCTCTCGCATGTCGTCATCCCACTCGAGAAATGACCGCAATTGCATGGGGTCGACATAGTGGACCGTTTGGGTCGGCAGTGAGTGAGTTGAGGTAGTGTGGGCCAGGCGAGAGTTCATGTCGTGTGCTACCTGTGGCGTACACTGTTTGCCGAGCTTCGCTCGGCGAACCGAGTGAAGTTGAGGCCGCTATGCGGGCACAATGAGGGCATGTTGGATAGAAATTTGGTGATTAAATATGTACCATGTCCCCTTGACCCTGACTTACTGGGTGCGAGGATGCCGGCCGGCCCCATGGGAACGACGCAAGAGCGGGACGGGTGACGAGGAGCTGCCTTGGCGACAATGATGCAACATGAAACATAGAATGACGGGTGTGGGAGACCCCTGTCAGCTGTAGGGTGCGGCGTAACTTGACCCGGGTGCACTCATCCACGGTTGGAGGTTGGGGGGGGGTTACCCTACAGGATCGAAGGCGTGCACACATTGGGCAAAGTACATGCCACCATGGAAAAAATGTACGTGGACTAGATTCATTGAAGAATGTAAGTTGTTTTTTTCACTCTTCCATGGGACAAACTGGAAATGCACATGTTGAGGAACATCAATTGCGTTGTACACAGCGTGAAACGAGGTGGCAAGCAAAGGTCGAGTTGTCGGAAGCTGTGCGGAAGGTAAATAAATGCGAGTGTCAACTTTTGAAGCCCAGAAAATAGGTTACTTTACATGCATAATGCGAACATCGGACGTCGACTCCGTAGCTTGTGAACATCCCGTTGACTTTAGGGACTAAGTCTCGGCGGCGGACACGATGGACATGGTCCGGAGCGATGTACGGCAGGTTTTGATTGAAACTGATTTTCAGCAAATTACAGTCTGAAATAATATTGTTATCGTGCCCTCACTTTTTTAAGTAGGGGCAAGGCGTCGACAATATTGCATTCGTACTGGGCATCTCAGCCATAATTCTTGAGGGCACGAAAAGTGGGGGCGACATAATCGTTACTTTCCGGAATGGGTGCGACCTAGTCATTTTTCTCAGAATGGGGGCGTGTCAGACATGCCGGAACGAGAATGGGGGCGACTTACAAAGTCGCCCGAACAAATCGACTTTCTTTTTTTCTTCTCGTGCGCCCGCCTGGTTTACATGTTTGAAGACGTGTTTATCCCTGGTCTTTCGAAGTGTCGTGTTCGTCAGGGCTTAGGACAGGTGTATGGACACTGTTTCAAGAGTAATTTGACAGGTATTTTTTAATCTATCAAAATCATCTCTTCTTTTCTTGCTTTCCGAACTTCGCATTCCATCTGTCGGATTCTGGAACATCAAAATCCAGTGTTGAATCTGTCTCTCTTGGAAGCTGTAAAACGCCGGGGAAGTCTCACGACATCGGATTGCAACTGCACTCTCTGTTCGGTATACATTTGAAGCGTTGCTTTGGCGACAACAGTTCCCGAGAACACCGTGGCCAACGTTGTCTTTCCCTTTTTCCACCAGTGAAGTGGTTATCCACGAGCGCAAAACGGAATATGTGTGCATACACGAGCGCTAATGCATTCAACATCATATACGCGTAGCAAATAAGTCATCTTTATGCTGTAGACTCATGCCCGCCCGCATACATGACGTCTTTAGAAGGGTAATCATCAGGAACTGACACAAAACTTGATACTCGAAGACTACAGAAAGAAATACCATGCATGGAAACAATTCAACAATCCAGCGATGAGGTAAAACGACCTTTGCATCCAAACACAAATGAAAAAGCCGAATGCACAATCTCACATCAATCATATAAGAAGCCATGGGCCCAATAGAAAAGGGTCAATGACAATATGCTGACAACCTTATGAAAAGCAACACGTAGAAAAAATACAAACAATGAACAATGGGTCCAAAGTGAAAACTTTTATGATAGAGCAAACAAAGAAAAAAGAGTTTAAAAACTAAAAAATAGAAATAATTCATGATTGTATGACACGAACACAATAAAAATAATTATGAACCAAAATCAAAATGCTGAATTCAAGAGTTAAAACTGATGCATGGATAAAACGTTGAGAATCCAATAACTTAAAGGCGATAAAAATGAAAAAAGAAACAACTGAGTAGCTTCATGATTTTGTGAGAATGAACAAAACGTCCATGGTACAAAATGTGAGTATCTAAATAGATTATTCATGATTTCTTAGACATCATGAAAGAGACACTCAAATTTTGAGAGGAATTCACATAGATGTCAATATAGATATAGATAAAGGAATAGATGAAGAAATAGATATAGATATTGATATATGATGGAGATATAGATACATATGGATCTAAATCTATATCTATATCTATATCTATATCTATATCTATATCTATATCTATATCTATATCTATATCTATATCTATATCTATATCTATATCTATATCTATATCTATATCTATATCTATATCTATATCTATGTCTATNCGTTTCTACAGTCTAGGAAGTAGTTGGTAGGTCTTCAGGTGCTTGAATGAAGTTGATGGCGGTGTTGCTGGTGGCGTTGCTCTGGTGACTGATGGCCTCCATTTGATGCATGAATTGGCTCCAGCCTTGAGCCATCTGCATCATCATCTTTTTTACGTGGCCTAAAAAACTTTGATCAACCGAATCTGTCTCAGGCCCTTTTGTGAGAAGAGCATGCTGCGGTGGGTATCTGGGTCATTTCGGTTTATCATAGTAACGATTCAAGTGACCAAATTGTTGGTAGTTCCAACACTTGATGTGTTTGAAGCCTTTTCTTCCAGGTGCTTCAGGGGGAATGTTGCTGTTGTGGCTGGAGGGATGTTGAAAATTATGCTGAGAAGAGCTGTTGGAAAAATGAGAACCACCAGATCCTCCTTGACCATATCCTTGAAAGCGAGGTCACTGGTCGTGATGCTGATGCACCATTTTGGCAGCCAGGGCTTCCATGCCTTTAGGAGTCTTGAAGAATTTTTCTTCTTCTCTGAGGTGGGATTCACAAGCACGTTGAAGTGTTAGTTCATATTCTCCGACAACCGCAACTGGTACAACTAGTGCTGCTGGTGCTATTGGTGCTGCTGGTGCTCCATTTTGTTTGGCTTCTACAGCTGGTGGTGGGAGAAGTCTAGCAGCTTCAAGGGTCTAAAGGCTTGTGTCAAAAGTGGCTCCTTGCTCTTGAAAAGCCAGAAGTAGTATTAAATCTGCCTGGTAGACCGACAAATAGTCGTCGTACAACCACCTTATCTGGCTGTGCTTGTCCCATAGAGTGCATTCTCTCAACCAGTTGTTTCTGTTGAGCCACATGGTCTTCCAGTCGAGTTGTGTTACCCATTTTGGGTTCATAGAATTGAATGAAGAGGGATGCGGGGGTCATAGATTCTAACAATTCTGCTTCATGCTGCTTCTCCCATTGGTCTCGCTCTCGCATGTCGTCATCCCACTCGGGAAATGACCGCAATTGCATGGGGTCAACATAGTGGACCGTTTGGGTCGGCAGTGAGTGGGTTGAGGTAGTGTGGGCCAGGCGAGAGTTCATGTCGTGTGCTACCTGTGGCGTACACTGTTTGCCGAGCTTCGCTCGGCGAACCGAGTGAAGTTGAGGCCGCTATGTGGGCACAATGAGGGCATGTTGGATAGAAATTTGGTGATTCCATGTCCCCTTGACCTTGACTTACTGGGTGCGAGGATGCCGGCCGGCCCCATGGGAACGACGCAAGAGCGGGACGGGTGACGAGGAGCTGCCTTGGCGACAATGATGCAACATGCAACATAGAATGACGGGTGTGGGAGACCCTTGTCAGCTGTAGGGTGCGGCGTAACTTGACCCGGGTGCACTCATCCACGGTTGGAGGTTGGGGTGGGGGGGTTACCCTACAGGATCGAAGGCGTGCACACATTGGGCAAAGTACATGCCACCATGGAAAAAATGTACGTGGACTAGATTCATTGAAGAATGTAAGTTGTTTTTTTCATTCTTCCATGGGACAAACTGGAAATGCACATGTTGAGGAACATCAATTGCGTTGTACACAGCGTGAAATGAGGTGGCAAGCAAAGGTCGAGTTGTCGGAAGCTGTGCGGAAGGTAAATAAATGCGAGTGTCAACTTTTGAAGCCCGGAAAATAGGGTACTTTACATGCATAATGCGAACATTGGACGTCGACTCCGTAGCTTGTGAACATCCCGTTGACTTTAGGGACTAAGTCTCGGCGGTGGACACGATGGACATGGTCCGGAGCGATGTACGGCAGGTTTCGATTGAAACTGATTTTCAGCAAATTACAGTCTGAAATAATATTGTTATCGTGCCCTCACTTTTTTAAGTAGGGGCAAGGCGTCGACAATATTGCATTCATACTGGGCATCTCAGCCATAATTCTTGAGGGCACGAAAAGTGGGGGCGAAATAATCGTTACTTTCCGGAATGGGTGCGACCTAGTCATTTTTCTCAGAATGGGGGCGTGTCAGACATGCCGGAACGAGAATGGGGGCGACTTACAAAGTCGCCAGAACAAATCGACTCTCTTTTTTTCTTCTCGTGCGCCCGCCTGCTTTACATGTTTGAAGACGTGTTTGTCCCTGGTCTTTCCAAGTGTCGTGTTCGTCAGGGCTTAGGACAGGTGTATGGACACTGTTTTCAAGAGTAATTTGACAGGTATTTTTTAATCTATCAAAGTCGTCTCTTCTTTTCTTGCTTTCCGACCTTCGCATTCCATCTGTCGGATTCTGGAACATCAAAATCCAGTGTTGAATCTGTCTCGCTTGGAAGCTGTAAAACGCCGAGGAAGTCTCACGACATCGGATTACAACTGCACTCTCTGTTCGGTATGCATTTGAAGCGTTGCTTTGGCGACAACAGTTCCCGAGAACACCGTGGCCAACGTTGTCTTTCCCTTTTTCCACCAGCGAAGTGGTTATCCACGAGCGCAAAACGGAATATGTGTGCATACACGAGCGCTAATGCACTCAACATCATATACGCGTAGCAAATAAGTCGTCTTTATGCTGTAGACTCATGCCCGCCCGCATACATGACGTCTTTAGAAGGGTAATCATCAGGAAATGACACAACTTGATACTCGAAGACTACAGAAAGAAATACCATGCATGGAAACAATTCAACGATCCAGCGATGAGGTAAAACGACCTTTGCATCCAAACACAAATGAAAAAGCCGAATGCACAATCGCACATCAATCATCTAAGAAGCCATGGGCCCAATAGCAAAGGGTCAATGACAATATGCTGACAACCTTATGAAAAGCAACACGTAGAAAAAATACAAACAATGAACAATGGATCCAAAGAGAACACGTCTATAATAGAGCAAACAAAGAAAAAAGAGTTTAAAAAATAAAAAATAGAAATAAATTCATGATTGTATGACACAAAAACAATAAACATAATCATGAACCAAAATCAAAATGCTGAATTCAAGAGTTAAAATTGACGCATGGATAAAACGTTGAGAATCCAATAACTTTAAGGCGATAAAAATGAAAAAAAAACAACTGAGTAGCTTCATGATTTTGTGAGAATGAACAAAACGTCCATGGTACAAAATGTGAGTATCTAAATAGATTATTCATGATTTCTTAGACATCATGAAAGAGACAGACTCAAATTTTCAGAGGAATTCACATAGATGTATATAAATAAAGGAATAGATGAAGAAATAGATATAGATATCGCATATGATGGAGATATAGATACATATGGATATGTATATATAGACAAAGTTATACATATAGGTTTGGTTCTAGACATAGATATAGATATAGATGTAGATATAGATATAGATATGGATATAGATATAGATATAGATATAGATATAGATATAGATATAGATATAGATATAGATATAGATATAGATATAGATATAGATAT